>JAGVVM010010501.1:0-14722 GCA_019149425.1 Psidium friedrichsthalianum
AGTTTTGGAATGTTTATTCTAAGTAAGGGACTGACTGTCTATTCAAGATTCGTTGGTGCTGGGGCTTCCTGAATATCTCAATCTATCTTACTTTTTGTCAAAATGTTTCACGTTTCCCACCCCATCGGGCATATTGATGGATCTTAGTCTTTAATAAGATCTATACATTCGGGTTACATAGGAATCACTCATTGACATAGTATCCTGCTTGACCATTTATATGTCAGGGAGATTCATGCATCCATTCTTTTCGAGATTATTCCCCGTCTCACTTGACCATCAGTACTGTTACACTATTTCTTCTTCTTCCAGTAATTTACTGCAAACGCTTCATCTTGATCGCCATAGTCTCCATTCAATTGTTGCACGAGTTTGTCATCGTCTCATGTGATTGTTGTTGTTTCATCTTCAAAATCTTCACAGAGAGGGTAGATCTCTCATCAAGATCTAAGGCATGATGCAGTAGCTCTTCCAAACCACCGTTCACTGGAGTGGCATCATGAAAGGTTTTCAACAAACTCATCATTACTATCACCCTCAGACCACCTTCCGGCATGCTAGGGATCTTGGTGACCTTCCGGATTCTCCATATGGGCTTTCACAGCTTCCTGTCACTGCAAAGCCTGAACAGCCACAAAAGTCTCCAACTTACATCGCATCTCGGCCGTCTCTATTTTTGGGCTTGATTGCCTGTTCCATGCCTCTTCCGCGTCCAACCATCATGTTCAAATGAAAACCTTTATTGCAAGTTTGGACCTTTTTAACTCTGATATCAATTGATGAAGGAAATTCCTATCACGGGAATCTAATACCAATTTGACGAAGTCGGAGAAGTGAAAGATAGCAAAAGAACTAAACAAGGCTAACATAGAGTTTATCGAAGATGGAACAGGTAAGGTTATTCTAGGATGTACAAAATCATGATGTTTATTGAATGAGGATAACTAATGACAAAGTGAGTAAAAGACCTATTTGGCCGTGATCTAACATTATAACTTTGAATCTCGACCGTTGCATCAGTTGCTCTTTGACATCACATGCTATGTTGCTGTTGTAGGCCTCGACTTAGTTGGGTCATTCATATGTGTCCATTCTCGCAGTGCTCATATGCATGAAAGTTTGGTTTTAAGATATGCATTCTGACCTTTTTCTTTTGTTGGGTGCTCTATAGGGATGATTTTGATGGAGCATCTCAAAGGGAAGGTTAAGGATTGGAAGGGATCCCTGGTTTGGCTGGGTCTGCATCACATCTAGATGCATCCATCTATTGAAGTCGACGTCTTGAGAATGTTATGACACTGGAGGACATAAAGGCATGTGTGGATACTCATTTGAAGAAAGGACCATTAAATAGGTAGGTCATTCTTTTATGGATACGTAGTCAGCCCTGTAACTTAAGCTTCTTTATTATTGTTATTTTTATTTTATAGTGGATCAACCAACGATCAGAGTTATTCTTGCTTTGCAATATTCTATTAGTTTTTGAATACTTTGCTTAGGTTTTTTGGCTACTGTTATGGGGTTGTGGAAGTATGTGTTAGTGTGCCTTAGGTAAAGCACTAAACACGAGGATACTGTGATTAAGTATTGTATATCTTAGCGGTTTCATGCAAAAGTATCAGTTTTGTAGAATGATTTTGGATTTCTTTGGCACCTTCTGGATTCTCATACCTTTTTTTTTCAGTCTAATTCGTTCTCACGATTGTCAATGGAGTATGCTTTATCAGGGGGCTTTGTCAAACACGTTAGAGCTTAAAAATGACCTAAAATAAATGTTGAAGTAAAGATGGCATCTCTTCCAATGAGCTAGCTGCTATACATCTAATCTGATTTAAGCTATAGATTGGTCTGGAGGCCATCGCTGCACTACGAAGGAACTTGACATACCCAGAACGAAACCAATTATTCTTTGGCAACCGTGAAGGAGAAGCTGCTCAGTCAGACTTCTGTTATGAAGAAAGCAACCAAGTGCAATATTCCCTTGATGCTTAACAACATAGTATCTTGTTATTGGGGCGACAACTGTTGTGCATGCATGCTAACTAGTGGTGATTGGTTCCCGATCCGTCCTGTTCCTGGCCGTTCCCTTGGACCGCAATATGACCTACAAAATTCAAAAAACATGCACCATAATTGCAATGAACCAGATACAACTGGAAGACAAAAGCCTGAGATGATGCCGTTTTTAGTTGTTTTAACCTATTTATATTGTTTTAAGGTTACGTATAATTCTTGGAGCCCCCCAACAATGGGTTTTGATGAAAAATAAATCAAACTGTAATTTGTTTCTTCTCAGTAATAATCTTCCGTGTCAGATGTAAAAAGCTTTCGTTTCTTTGCAGTATTTTGAAAATGCTTCAATGCCTTAAACCAAAACATTTTCACTCAAGCAATAAAATCGAAACAGTCAGCCAGTTTTTCAGCTCCTAATGCACAAAATTCAAGAACAAAAGGCGAACCAACAAGGATTTCATCGTCATTTCAGCGAGTTTAACAAAAAATTCATCATGATAAATGGTAAAAGCAAGGACATTGTAAAATTAGGGTTACTTTTAAAAATTATAAAAAAACTTCGACTGGTCCGGTCCTATGTCCCTTGGAACCGGGAACAGACAACTGGTCCTGATCTGATCATGTGGTCTCGGTCCAATCGTTTTCGATTTGCTCACACTCTAATGCTAACAGCGTTGAATTGGCTATTGAATCACTTTAGAGTTTGAGAGCTGTCATCTGAAACTCCTCCTTTTGTGTTTGTCGTGTCAGCATGTCATATTAACATGGAACGTTATACATCGTTCCTCTATTTGTTGACGCAAGCAACTCGACAGTTTTGCCGACTGTCTTCTTCTGTTTTCCCTCCTTGATTCATTACGGCTACATACTTACCAAGCTTTGTCGGTCTCTGCAGTTTCCGGCCCTCTATCAACAGGGTCAAAGAGGCATATGCTTCTCTTGAAGCCGAATCTCGGTTGGTACTTAATGAAGCAGTTTGCTTCCTTGATCATCTTCCTCTCGACATAGACACGCACTCATCCTCAGGCGCCTCTCAGGGAAGGGCAATGTCGCGCGACATGGCTACCTAGGCACGATCACGTACACTTACACAGGCGTGATATGGACAGCGAAATTGCCAAATCGCCCTCATAATCAGTCACTTTACTTGGATCCAGCACCTGTTCATCTGAGGCCGCATATCGCTGTGGTACGTTTTCCTGCTCATCTATGCCGCCCCCTCCATCCTACTCAATAGGGAATTTCACATGCTGACCGAGCCCCGGAGGTGCTCCTATCTTTTGGATCATCCCACCGCTTGTGGTCGTCGCCTCGCTGCTCCGTACTTCGTTTACATGGCCCTGCAGAGGACATTCATATCCCATGACACCACGTGATCCAAGAGATGAAGCACTGCAAGAAGGACGTGTTTGACAAGCAGATGTGGCTGAGAGAGCAGCGGAACTCGAAGAGGACGACACAAGTCGAGCTCTCAGCCAGAGTCGCCGCGAAAACACGTCATCTGAAGGAAAGCTATACAGCAGAGTAGAGCATCCATCTACGAGTCATTCACCAACAGCCCGATCTACATGACAATGAGAAGTAGTCCTTGTTCCAATAGCCCAAAGTTATTCAGAATGCTCAGGAGAAACCGTGCTCGAGATCATACATATTCCTTGATTAGTTTCATTTGTAACGTTTCTCTGCATTCGTTCTTTTTTCCATAGCCAGGTTGTGGGACGGTTTTTGGGAGAGGGCACTACCGTCATTTCACTTCATGGCTCTCTCTGCTCTCAGTATCTCCAGGCCATCCGGAAGAGGAAGACAAGGGGGGTGAGGCTTCTCTCCAACGGTTTCGAGTGAGGACATTGCGGCCGTCACCCAGCTCAGGCAAGGGCCATGACTCTCTTGCCCAAGGCCAGCGAGGAGCGCAGTGCTCCCGCCTAGTGTCGGCAAGGGCAGCTTGGTCCAAGGCTTACAGAAAAAAAAAAATTTTAAAAAGAAAAAAAATCATAAGAAATTTATAATATTATTTAAAAGGTCCATGTTAGCACTGAAAATGCTACATCAACGTCGGCCAGCCAAATAGATTGAATTGACACAGATGTAAAAGATTTAGAACTTAATTGCCAAAAAAATTGACTAAATTGACACAATTGTAATACATTTAGAATTTTTTTAGTAATTTTTCCTCTAACGAGCCTACTATCAATAGATGAGGCATGAGAAGGAAGTTGATCGATTATGTTATTGCACTGTTGGCAATGAGCTTATGAGTTAGTTTATCATAACTATAAAGAGTTCAATAATTTTCGTTGTGATTGTAATCAGTCAAAGGAGGACGTTAATCTGAAGCCAACTCCAGATTGCAAATTAGTTTCAATACTCTTGTGACATTCTGGCTAGTATCTTTTACCAAAAAAAAAGGGTGGATGGAGTTTTCATTCTTGGGTGAATATCTCGTTGATTGAAATACAGGGCACAAAAAAAACTTGAGCTCATACAAGGCCTCTGTTGGGACGCTTCTTGTAATTCTTAGCACAATGACCAAGTTTATTACAAACAAAACATGTCCCTTGAAACAATTTTGTCTTTTTCTTGAAAAGACTTCTTCCTTTCCCTAACTACTTGGAATTGGAAGACTCAACAATATTAGCTTTTGGTTCAATAGAAAGGTTTGCATTCCTCCTATTGTCCTCCTCGATTTTGAGGCGGAGAACGAGATCTTCAAGGTAATCTCTTTACGTTTGTGCTTCAAATAATTTTTGAAGTCTGATTAACCCAAAGCTAGCTTCTCAATAATAGCTGTCACTTAGAATAATTCACTAAGTGACATTCTCTCAGCAAAGATATTATTCAGAATCATTTGCAATTTTTGAACTTGACTAATGATAGATTTCGAATCAGTCATCTTGAAATCCAAGAATTTTTCACCATGAATTTCTTGTGTCCACGTCCTCAGTCTTGTATTTTTTTTTCTCTAAGAACTCCCATAACTGTTTATCAGTTTTAATATTACAATAAACATTATAAAGAGAATCTACCAAATAGTTAAGGATATAATTTTGGCATAAAAAGTCCCCATGCTTCCAAGCCTACAACGCCTCTAGTGTCGTGATATCTTGCTCATCTGATTAATTATTGGACACACCTCCAATAAGTACTTGATTAAATTCAACGTGGTCAAATAGAATAACATCTTCTTCTACTATTGTTTGAAGCCTACACTAGAGAATTTCTCTAATTGTTCATTCGGTGTATGAGATGGTACCATCAAGGGAGGCAAAACTTATTGATGAATACTTGGACCACTATAGGTGATCTCAGCTAGAAGGCCTGCAGCATTTGTGCCATCGAACCACTCCTTGATGGGTGAACCACTCCATCGGCTACGATCGCATCAACCAAAGGAATGTCTCCAAAATTACCGAGTACTTCATTGTTATCAATTATCACAAATTTTCTGATAAACCCAAACAAACGAGTATAGAATTAATTGCCTTAAGGTTGTTGGAAAAATAAGCGCACACGTTAACGTATTGGGAGATACATAATACTGTTTGTTGTAATAAAAAAATAATAAGATGAAGATGGTGATAATAACTTTAATACCAATATCAAGCCAATGATTTCTTGTTAATCTTTACACATAAAGATTACAAAGTAAATAAAAATTGCTAGGTAATGTAAACTCAAAAAGAAATTGAAAAAGAGGTAAGGTACGGCTAATGGAATCTCCTTAAGATGATTAATTCTTGTCAATGGTGCTAAGCAATTTTACAAACTATGCTTCTCAAGATACAACACTTCGAACTTGTTTATATCATCATTACACAAATAGGACTCTGATGAACACTTCTCGAAACTAGCATACTTGAGGACGACTATGAGAGAACTAGATAAATGTGCTTTGAGTGGTGAGTTCTTCGCTCTTTGAATAGAGGAGAGGCCTCTACTTATAGACCAGGAGAAAGCTGTCGATAACTAAAAAGACATGAACTCAAAAGTCACATCGGTAACTCAAGAGTCACATCGGTAACTGCAGAGTCATGTCGGTTAGGCTCACATTAAATAAGCCATTAACCCTTGTTAGTTACGTGGACATGAGTGCACGTCGGTTACACTAACAATAAGTCTAGTATTAAAATTGAAACTATAGCGAAACGAGGAGTCACGTACTTGAAAGGACATGGCAATAGTGTCGAGCCATTAATCGACGATAATTACAACACTATCACCAAAGGCCGCTTTTCCATGAGCAATGTCATATGCTTATGAGGAGCTTTTTGCTAATGTGAAAGATTTGTTTTATTTTGTGATGACATTACCATATTGGCTTTACCTAGTTTGCGGGAACACATTGTTCCAATGAAAACTATCATATTGGCTTTACCTAGTTCACGGGAACACATTGTTTCAATGAAAACTAATATTGAAATACTTATGGCCTTTATTAATCGTGCAATCTTCAATTGAAAAACCTATATATGGTGTTTCTAGTTTTTTCCTTTTCTTTAAGAGTATACAGATGTATGTTCATATGAGGTAAGTATTCAATCATATCAAATGGATGAGGCCATATGCTGTTTTGAGCTATTCGATGGAGGGGATTTTTTCCTTCTCTATTCATACTCTATAATTTGTGATGCGTTCCTTTTCTCTTTTATTTTTTATTAGCGGAGGAAGGAATGGCAGGGGAGTTGTGTCGACTTATTGTATTTTTTGCTTTGAACATGTTGTTTCTTTATATACTGAACATACTTTAAAGATGTTGATCAGGTTTGGGTTAGTGATGTTGAAAGGTCTTAAATCTAAATATACATGACATTTTAGTGGGAAAGCCAGCTTACTGGCTTTGTTGCTCATATGGGAAAGTTCAATTTGTTTGGAAATAAAAAAAAAAAAAAGGGAAAGAAGACATGTAATATCAGTAGCACCGGTTTGCCCTCTAGAGCTGCATAATTTGATGGGGTTACGGGGCAACCTCCATTAGAGTACTTGAAACATGATTTGTTATAGGTCTGGCTCTCCCATAGTTACCTGCAATTTTCTACGGCAACAACCATACATCATCCAGATCAGGGTCCTTCATGGGTAGAGGTGTCAATATGAATTTTGACCCACTTTTTGATTATTTTATTCACTTGGGTTACATATGGGTTTAGTTGATTTAAAAATGGGTCAAATATGGGTCTATACTTATAAAGTCTATTCAAATGTGGGTTTTAACTCAATCCATTTTCGACCCATTTATTGTTATGGCTTGTAGCTTCTCATGCATTACTTTTTTTTTTCTTTTGGTCGTAAGAAATCACTTGTAAATGGGACTCATTTGTATAGTTGATGTTTTTTTTTATGAGTAAAAGAAAGAAAAAAAATAAAATTAAAAAAGTAAAAATTATTTTGGAATGACGCTGCCGCCCACAATCAATCCACCACCAATCGCCCGTCGCCACCGTCTACCCACCACTCGCACCACATTTTTAGAAAAATTTTTAAAAAATTCAATTGCATGATTTGGTGATTTTGTTAAATATATAATTTTTAAATAATACGGGTTGGGTCGGTTATGGGCTGAGTATGGGCATAGGTAGTTGTATTTATACTATATGAAAACATGTCAAAACTGGTAAAATTGATCATTATGGATTAGACTATATTCGACCTGATCCATCCATTTGACATCACTATCTGTGAGTACGCAATATTCTCCCAATAACAAAAACCCAATGATCTCCACGTCCTCGTCCCCACACATCATCGAACTCTCTTTCGCTTGTTCGAATAGAACTTCGCTTCTCTCTCCACGCCCCCCCCCCCCCCCCCCCCCTCTCTCTCTCTCTCCCCCTCTTCGATTCCACCAATCAAGACTCTCCAATCTTCATCCCGGGCGAGCTCTTCGTCCCCCCTCCCTCCCCACTAATCGACTCCATGGTCGATTACTTGCTAGGGACATTTTGCCACACATTCTAGGTGTCTTTGATTAGTTTGGAGTTGGACTGCATCGACAGAGACTCGGTTAGCTCGATGACGAAAAAGTAAACAAGAGTGAGCAATCAGCGGCACTTTCCTTTTATGACACACAACTGATATGAATAAGGTGAAGTGCTCAAACTACAGAATAAAGAGATGAACTTGTTTGGTTATTAAGATTATGCTGAAAAGGAGACGAATTTCAACTTTACAAATTCAACGCCGCATCCATGAGATTAAGTGTTTGGATCTTCACAGAACAGAACAGGAAAAACTATCCCAATTATGCAAAATTTCAACAGTTCAGGTCTTTTAAGTCCAAGTTCCAAAAGTAACCGAACAAAAACAATATCAACTCAAGATTAACTCTAATTCGCCTTGTGAAGAAGGCTAAAGTAGAATTTGCTAGCATAAGGATCCCAATCTATCCCCACCGCATCCCCAACCCCCTCCGTTTCACGAACTGCTTGATCCAGCCCCCCTTGAGGACATAGGACCCTACGAAGAGTTCGTCGCGGTTCTTCTCCTGATCGTGCAGACAAGAAAGGCACAACGAAGAGTCCGTCAACTGCAGCAAGTGGACCTCGCCTCCCAGGCGTTCGCTAGTGGTTTTCTTCTCGTGATAGCGAGGATAAGAAACGCACGACGAATAGTCCATCAACGGCAGCGAGTGGACCGCACCTCTCAGGATGCCGCCGATGGGAGGCGATTTGGGGCTAAAGAAATTGATGAGCTTCGTGGGGTTTTGTTTTAAGAAACAGGAAAACTTTTGGCGAGAACAACAAACGCAACAGAAATTGAGAGAGAGGCTAAAGAGAGAAGACAACGTTGGAGAGAATAGAAAGAACACGACATGGACTCGGAGGCTAGAGAGGATATATAGTTTACCGGTTAATTTCAAGATTCAAGATTGATCTCCTACTTATAATATGATTCCACAAAATCTTTACTTACATAATAACGGGGTTAAGTATGCCGTGAGTACCACAACTTTTGTATGACGATCACTTCAGTGCCATAACCTTTTTTCATTCACTTGAGTACCAAATTGGAGCAAAATCGATCACCTAAGTGCCACTTCTAGCAAATTGTCTTACGTGGATTTTTTTATTGATTTTTTCGTCACACATGAATTTTTATCATTATTTTATATTATTTTTCATTTTTTTTAGGTTTTTTTTTGTTTTCTGGTTTTTTGACATTGTTTAGCGAGGATTGCTAATGACCCTCACCGAGAGACAAGGGCCGTCGTACTCGAATTTTTTTTAGAGTACATATGTATCAATGTAGGACTACGTACATTTTTTTTCAATCTTTGAACAATTTTTTTCCATTTGTTATTTCTTGAAAAGAAATCGAAAGGTAAACATTTGTATGCCGATAGGGATGAGGATTCTATTGAACGATGAGTTCTTTCGATTCAACGATGGCAACTTTCTCAAAAAAAACAAAAGAGATGATAACTTTATCATTGTTGTTGATTATAATGAAATACTAGGGTGTTTTGTTTTGTTTTGTTTTGTTTTTTTTTTGCTGAGCAGCAGATACGAGATTACTGCTCAAAGAAACCAAGCCATCTTCGCAATGTTTGCCTGCATTCGTTCTTTTCCCTTAACTGGGTTGCGGGAAGGTTTCAGGGAGAGGGCAGTACCATCATTTCAAATCTCTGCATTCGTCCCCTCTTCATGGCTCTCTCAGCTCTCGGTATCTCCAAGCCATTCGAAAGAGGAAGACAAGGGGGTGGGGCTTCTCTCCAACGGGTTCGAGTGAGGGCGTCGTGGCCACGCCTAGCTCAGGAAAGGGCCATGACTCCCTTGCCTAGGGCCAACGAGGACTGCAGCGCCCTCGCTAGTGCCAGCAAGGGCATCTTAGCCCAAGGATTACGGAAAAAAATTTAAAAAGAAAAAAGAAAAAATGACAAGAAGGAAGAGGCTATTTCCTTTAAAGATAGACATTGTTATGCGGACAAGGATGAGGATTCTATTGAAAGATGAGTTCTTCAATTCAACACAATATATATATATATATATATATATATATATATATATATATATATAAAAGGAGATGATAAGTTTATCATTGTTGATTATAATGTAATACTTGGGTGTTCTGTTTTTTTTTTTTTTTAATTTTGCAGCAGATACAAGATTACTGCCCAAAGAAACCAAGCCATGCTCACCTTCACAATGTTTCTCTGCATTCGTTCTTTTCCTTAACCAGGTTGCGGGAAGGTTTAGGGAGAGGGTACCACCGTCATTTCAAATCTCTGCATTCGTCCCCTCTTCACGGCTCTTGGTATCTCCCGGCCATCCGGAAGAGGAAGACAAGGGGGGTAGGGCTTCTTTCCAACCGATTCGAGTGAGGGCATCCCGGCCATCGCCCAAGGCTAGCGAGGACCACAGCGCCCTCGCCTAGTGCCGGTGAGGGCGTCTCGGCCCAAGGTCAAGGGAAAAAATTTAAAAAAAATAAAAAAAAACTCATGAAAAAATTATAATATTATTTAAAAAGGTCCACGTCAACGCCGATAATGTCACATCAGCATTGGCGAGTCAAATAGGATGAATTAACACAAATATAAAATGTTTAAGACTGAATTGGCAAAAAAAATTATGACTGAATTGGTACAATTGTAATACATTTAGGATTTTTTTGGCAAATTTTCCTCTAACTAGCCTACCATCAATAGGTGAGGCATGAGAAGGAAGTTTATTGATTATGCTATTGTACTATTGACGATGAGCTTATGAGTCAGTTTATAATCACTATACAGATTTCAATTAATTTTCATTATGATTGTAATCAGTCAAGGGAGGATGTTAATCTGAAGCTAACTGTAGGTTTTTGTCCAAATTGCAAATCAGTTTCGATGCTCTTGTGACATTTTGGCTAGTATCTTTTACCACCCAAAAAAAAGGGTGGATGTAGTTCTCATCCTTGGGTGAATATCTCGCTAATTGAAATATAGGTACAGAAAACAAACTTGAGCTCATACATTAACAATAATATTGTAGCATTCATAATTTTATGTAGTCTATTAGAATTTCACTTCGTAAAAGAGAATTACAATCCACACGAGATAGCCTAATTGCATATAACAACAAAGTTCCATCGCTATTTTTTTTTTTCTCAAAAGCTCCGTTTGTTTCGCAAAAATATGACATTTTCGGAAAATATTTTCCGGACAATAACTTCCTTTCCAGCGTTTGATTGAAACTTGAAAAAGTCCTGAAAAACATTTTCCACCGTTTGGTAAGAAAAATTTGTCTTAATTTTTTTTTCCTTTCAAAAAGACAAACATTATTTAGGCTTCGATAACATATGGGGAAATGGATATGAGACCTAGGGTCCCCAGTTGAAAACTATTAATTCAGTAAGTGAGTAACGAGTGGTTGCATTAGAATGCAGAAACTTGGGATAAACCCTGACATCATTAATGCCTCCGGATCATTCATCCAATAACATAAGAATATGTATTGATAACACAAAACAGTGGGAACTCAAAGGAAGGCCCGACCACAAACAAGACAAAAGAAAGAGGGACATTCGCAGAAAGGTATTTGAAGGCTAGGGAGTGTTAAATAAGACGGACCAACCAACATCTCAAAAATCTAGAGAAAATTACAACATACAGATCGTCACCAAACCTGCACCCCTCAACGAAGATCCAATCGAATCTGGTTGAACGATCGGACCGTTTATTCAGTTTCTCGGGACGCTAGTTAGCCCTGCGAAGAAGGCTGAAAAGGAACCTACTAGCAATAGGATCCCAGCATATCCAGATCTCATCGCCCTCCGACAACCTCCTCCGCCGCACAAACTCCTTGTTCCAACCCCCCTTCAGCACATAGGAATCCCAGAGAGCGAACACCAGTCGGTGCTCGGAGCGCATGTCCGCGTCCCACACGACGACCTCGGCACCCTCGTTGGTCTTGACTCGCTTCACTAACTCTTCGCTCATGCATGGGAGCAAGTGGCTCGTAACGCCCAGCTGCGGGATCAAGAGCCGCGACAAGTGGCCGAGATCGCTCTTCGTAAGCTTCTTCTTGATCTTATAAGGGTCGTAGAGCAGCACCAGCTGTGTGGAAACTCCATTGCGTCTGTCTTCCTCTGTATCACATCCTGAGGCCACTTTCTTTGCCTTCTTCTCCACAATCAGAGTTCCGTCATCAGTGAGTGAGGCCGTGGACTTTTGCTTCAGGTCGGGCTTGCGGGGAAGAAGTCGCGAGCCGGCACCTCTACAGCAGGCGAAATTTCTCCAGCCTCTTCGCCATGATTCTTCACGTAATCGCGCAGCCAAGAGACACACAACAGAGAGTCTCTTGACGGTGGCAGGTGGACCTCCCCTCTCGGGCCACTGCCAATCGGAGGCGGTCTGGGGCTGGAGGAATCGATAAGCTGCATGGTTGTCTGGTTGAGCAACAGAAAAGTCGGAAAAAAGAGATGGTCAGATCAAGCCAAAGACCAATCATGTAGAATCACAGCAGGAAATCGAAATTGGAAAAAAGTTGTGTTCTTGAGGCTTCACTACCACTCTGCTGCTCGTCACGTCGATGCCAATGCCAGAGTTGTCGCTGCCGCCGCCAGCCATATTCTGTTCCATAATGCCTCTTCTTTTTTCTATAACAAGAAAAGAAAAACCACCAAACAAGTTCAGTAGGGATAGCCGAAACTGAGGAGAGACCAAAGGAGCTTTGCTTTGGATCCTACCTTTGTTGGAAGGAATTACAGAGTGCATGGTTTTGGACCCCTGTAGAGTGCAAAAAAATTGCTCAATCCAGAGACTGACGGGGAAAGAGAGGAGATAGTTGAGAGGGTGAGAGAGAGAGAGGGACTTGAGGTGGATTTATAGTACTTTTTTTTTTTGGGTCAAAGGATTATAGTACTTACCGCCACGAGAAAATATTACTTAGTCACCATGGGAGGGAGAAGAATATTCTCAGAGCTGCTTTCATGAAGCACTTTGCTGTCTTGCTTCTAGTCTCATGATAGGGAGAAGAGAATTAAAGTCATGAAAGCAAAGTGCTTCTTGCTTTTAAATTCATAAAGGCAAAGTGCAAAAGGTTCTAATCTTGACATGGCGAATCGTGAGATCAAGAGCAAGAAGAGCAAGAGGTACTTATCAGGAGACCAAAAGCAAGGAAAAGCAAGCAAAAGGGGCTTGCTCTTGATCCCGGAGACCAAAAAGCAATAAAAAGGTCTCAGGCGGCCTTGCTCTTGGTCTCGTGTCCAATTAATACCCTTGCTCTAGCTCTTGGCCTCACGATTCGCCATGTCAAGATTTGACAGTTTGGCGTTCCCACCACTAATCTGACACGTGTCAAATTAGTACCTTTGCTCTTGGGAAAAATTTCTAAAAAGTGCCCGAAATCTTCTCAAATTATCAAATAAGGACTCCAAGTAAATTTTGCTTCAAGTAGCATAATATGTTTTTCAAATAAGGGCTTGAAGTAGCCATAGAGTCTCAAAAAAAGGCCTAACCTAAAAGGTATTTTCGTCATTTTCCATTTTATTTTTTTTTTATGTATTTTTTTCTTTTTTATTTTTTCAAAATAATAAAAAAATCAAAAAAATCAAACCAGCACACATAGGTAGGAGGGGCAGCCCTCTCGCCTGTGGTTATTGGCCGACCTTTGGTGGAGAGTTGGCGAGGGCGACAAAGGCCAACGGGGTCACTGGTGCCTCGGTGGGGATTGGCAACCTCACTAGAGGCGAGGGCCAAAATGGGGAGAGGGTTGGGCCCTCGCCTAGGATCTGGCAAGGGTCGCCGACCCCCACCCTAATTAGGGGAGGGCCAGCCCCCTCTCCTCTGGTCGAGGAGGTTGGGGGCCCTCGCTGCCCTCACTGACCCCCCACTAGCGATGGGTCAACGACCATAGGTCTCCCGCTTGTGTGCCTGTCTTTTTAAAAAAATTAAAAATAAAAGTCTAATAAAAAATCAAATAAGGAAAAAGAAAAGTCTAATAAAAAATCAAATAAGGAAAAAGATGAAAATGCCATTTTTTGAAATTTTATGGCTACTGTAGACCTTTATTTGAAATAACATTCATTTCAGACTCTTATTTGAAAAAATGAGAGCATTTTTGAAATAAGGTTCACTTGAGATCTTTATTTGAGAATCTGAGAGGACTCAAGACCTTTTCTAGAATTTTCCTTGCTCTTGCTCTTGCTCTTGCTCTTGCTCTGAGATGAAACAATGCAGCTGCCTGAGCCGAACAAGTTCCAAAAGTGAGCTAGCGGGAAGGACGAACCCCTCACCGCCATCCGATTTGCCCAATGTCAAACGAGCTAGGGATTTGACGAGGCCTTAGATCTTCGGCTTCGGGAGGCGCCTCAAATTTTAACAAGTTCTCTCTCCACGCATCGACTGGTCCAAAAAGCAAATTAACGGAGAGAGAACAAGATTGAAAACGCGCGCTGGCAGCCATTCGAACGAACTCGCCACACAAACAAATCAAGGGGTGGAGGGACCCGAGATAGAGGAGTGAGAATGCAGGTTATTTTCCAAATTAGGTTTTTTTAAAATTTTTTTACTAAAATAGGGCAAAAAAAAATTTATTTACCAAAACGGGGCCCGCGTGATAGTCTTAGTACCGCACGAGCCCCATACGGGGACCAAGTGCCGAACGAGCCTCGTTCAGCAGCCTAAATGCGAAAAAATGCGGTGACCCAACTGCCGCATGGGCTCACGCAGCCTTGGGCTTCTTTTTTTTTTTTTAATTCCGTTAAAAAAAATAAAATAAAAAATTAAAAACACAAA
>JAGVVM010010502.1:0-11547 GCA_019149425.1 Psidium friedrichsthalianum
AGTATCCCGTCGTCAACGAGAGGGCAAAGCGAGAGAATCGAGCCGTGAAATGAAGGGGTAACGACGAGGGATTGACAGGAGGAGGTCGGAAGAGAGGGGACTGAGGACCTACGGTGGCTGGACTCCGCAAAGCGGAAGGACTTGCAGGCGAGGGAGAAGGACTTGTGAGCAAGAGGGTTGTCGTCGCCGAGGTGGTCGAGGAGTCAGTGAGGCCGTCGAAGGGGCCGGGTTAGTCGTTGGATGATGCGGCGACGGCGGTGGCGATGTGGTCGTCTTCTTCTTCCTCGCGTTCTCGAGTTTCTTCCTTAGCTGCAGAACGTGTTTACTGTAGATCCAAACTGAGGAAGAAGAAAGCAAACGCAAAAGCAAAAGAAAAAGTAAAAAGAAAGAAAAAGAAAAGATAAAATAAAAAAGGAAAAGTTAAAAAATTGAAAGAAATAAATAAATAATATTAAAAATTAGTCCACGTAAGCGCCGGTGTCCATGTCACCGCCGATTGGCGTCCACGTCAGCTCCGATCGGTCAAAATTGGCCGGACGAACTAAATTGGTAAAGATGCAAAAGGTTTAGGACTGATTCGGCACAAAAAAAAGATTTAGGACTAAATTGGCACAAATACAAAAGGTTTAGGACTGAATTGGCAAAATTAAAAGGTTTAGGACTGAATTGGCAAAACTGCAATAGGTTTAGGACTTTTTTGACAATTTTCCCCACAAGGAAGAGACTATTATGCCAAGGTTCCAGGTAACTCGCGTTTTTGTGATTCCGGGTTTCAGGATAGCAATCGTCGTATCTCCCTATAATTGGGGTTATATGCGCAGGGACCAGCTGGTACGATCCTCCACGAGCCAAGCCTCTTGCAATCCTCAAGATCTTGGTCTTCATCGTAGATTTCGAAGTAGCGGAATTGGCCTAGCCATGCGGAGCTACGGAAGAACAAGGTCTTGAGGAAAATGGCGTTGGGCCGGAACTCCAAGGACCAGGAGGAATTGGGGATTGGGGGCAATTACGGGGGGGCCAAGGTCGTCGTCCTTGGATTTGCAGTGGACGGTCAGATCCAACCCGCCAGGCAAACCGTCGGCGATCTGGACGGTGGTCGCGGGATGCTTAAAAAGGATTGGGTCAACAGCATGACACGAACGACTTAATAACACGAGAGAACATATGGATCTCAAAACGACCCTCGAGTGTTCACACACTTTACTGGCCATTTTCCTTTGTTTGAGAGAGCAGTGACGGAGACCATGTGGAGAGTTAGCTACTTAGGGAGGAATAAAGGATGCTTGTTTAGTTAAGTGAAAGAGCGTCTATTCAGCATTTGTTGATTTTCTAGCAAGTTAATTGCATATATGTCAGTAAAATAATTATGGTAAGTGTACTAGCTAGCGCTATCACCATCACCTAAAGGTAGTGAATATGTGATTATAGGAATTTTAATAATTTAATGGGGAATTTAAATAGATACGCTCAAAGCTTCATTCATACGATGCTACTGGGAAGACTTGAGATATTCTCAGATGCACCTTCATGTGGAGATTTACTTTCACACACACACACACACAAAACAAAGAGCTTAAGAGAGAAAGCGAATGTGCATAGAAAATTTATAGTGATTTGGCTTTGTTCGAACATATATCTACTTCTTCACATTAGTAGCCAATCAGCTAGATTCCACTAGTGAATAACTCAAAAGTTATAGCTTGATGAATAGACTTCTTATCTAACACTCTCGCACTCGTATATTTTCCCTTAAGTATTATAGTGTAAGATCAAAAGTATATGAAGGATGTGAAACTTTCTCGTTCTTAAAATTTTGAATTCTATTCTCTCGTATGTTGCCTCATCGACCTTGAGGTCTCCTTTTATACTCTTCCATCCCAACTTCCTGTTGCAAAATCTTCAGAAAATCACTCTTCAAACTTCCCCATTTGGATAAGACTATATACAAAGGATTTCGTAACTATTGAGGTCAACAAAGGAAGGAATCCCCTTTGGATCAAATCGCCCATACAATCATAATCCTCAGTTTCCATAGATGGATTACTTTATTAAGTGAGTCATCCTCGTCTCCCTTAATCCACGTTCTTGATTGAAAATCTACGAGCACGAATCCAGCTTGATTGCTAGCCATTGTGATGATGTTATATGTCAATTAAATAATCTTGAAATAGATCTCTTGATAGTATGATTATTGCCCGTGAAATACTTTGTCAGAACTTGAATTACATTACAACGTCTCAGCTTCCTACTCAATCATCCGAGCTCCCAGCACAACGTCTTAGCTCATCGCAAAACGTCTTAGCTCCAAGCAGCATCTGAGTCCCTCAGAACATCGTCTGAGCCTGTCTCACCAAACTTAATCTTGTGCATCCTACACCTCTAGATAATTTGCAAGACAAATATTTCAACGTATTAACTCAGATATAAGAAATCATGGATTGTTTTCTCAACTTCCAAACTACTTAAGGATTTTTCTCAACATCAAGGACAGTTTCATTTTGTTGAGTGAGGAGGTGAATTTATTTCCTTTCCTTCTTGTGCTTTAGTTCTTCAATTTCAATGTAGGATATAGTTTCCATAATTAAGAATGCCACATTTTGCTTTGTCTTGTTTTGTTTACCGTGGGCATCCCATAGACATTAAGGTAGATTTTGTCTGTCTAATATACAAGTTGTTATAAGAGAAATGATAAACAAAACACTGGTTTTTATTTTCTAACTAGCAATAACTTCAAAAATTGACAAAAGATCATAAAAGGAAAATAGCAAAGTTAAAGGGAACTGTGCAATTGTGGAACCATTAAGGTAGATTTTGTCTGTCTAATAAAGAAACTTGTGGATTTAGTCATACAGAGGACCGAGATAGCCCCACCGAAGTAATTTCTGATTAAGCACTTTCATTTTACACAACAAGCGTCATAATATTTTTCTTCCCATGGTTAAATACTTCAATGTGCTAAGTTAGGCATCAGCCAGTAAAACATGTACAGAAAACAACCTAAATTTTTAAATTTGACGTAAAAGTAAATTGATATTAATCAACATAAAATGAATTAACGATCTTGCCTGATCGAAATAAAAAAAAACAATAAATATCACTTCCGTCACAGTTCAACAACTAAATCGACACCCAATAGCCACATGCATAGCTTATGCGCTATGTTTTCCCTCCAACCATAACTAGTGATAGTCCTGGGAAACTTCTTCCTAGCACTCTTCTAATTGATCATTATAAGTTGTGCACATCAATCGCACGCAAAATTAATGAAATCTAATGTACGTGTTGTCAAGGATCGTTACTCATCAATTGGAAGGGTAGTGATGGAAATTTGGGAAATCGTGGCCCAACAATAACCCTTTTTAGCAAAACATCATCAAAGATTATTGCAAAAAAAAAAAAAGGGGGAAAAAATGATTGACCCACATTTACCTTTTCAACAAAATACGAAAACGAAATCAGGGTATCTCGATCGCTGAATCAATGCCCACACAAAGGATGACATCCATTGAGGGAGTGAATGAAATCAAGGCGACTGTGAACTCCGCCCCATATGATCTCCACTTACTCAAAGTGGGAATGGTTTGCGTCTAATACGAAAGGATAGACGCAGTGCAGTGCGTGTTAAAGTCCCAAGATAAGCATTTGATTGGGCGAGTTTCTAGTTCTAGCTAATTTGGACTGGTAATGAAATCATGGGGCTCATCATGCAGAAGAGAACAACGTACATGACCAATCAATAGGTGACGGGACGAACCGTATAGATCACAATGCAAAAGGCTGTATGGAATTTCTGGTGAGGCCGACTATAAGTCTCATGAGTTCTCGAACTGTGATCGACTGTGATTTAATAGGACCTTTGACGACGATACTTAATCAAAAAGCAAATGGTAGAATTTATCGCAATACCTGACAGACGAAAGAAGGTGTTGAGAAAGGATCTCTCGGATAGGGCACCTTGTAATTATGCCTCGTTTGGACAATCCCCACGTAAATATAAAAGAACACATACACAAACTTTCTAACTTTCTAAAGATTACATAATAAGCACACCTAATAAACTACACAAAAGTAATCAAAAGTTACACAAAGTAGAAAACACACTTAATGAACACACTTAATAAACCACACAAAAGTAATCAAAAGTCACACAAAGTGGAAAACACACTAAATGAACACACTCAATGAACCACGCAAAAATAGTCAAAAGTTAATATTGTGCTCCATGATAACAAATCTTCTTTCTTGAAAGTCCCATCCATTTGTCTTCTTCTTTGGTCCAAACCAATTTTAATAATATTTTAACAATCAGCGGCAGAACAATTCGCTCAATATTCCACGAAAGATATGGAAATTTGACCTCTTTCATATCAAAAACCCTTCTCTTTCACAAGCTAGCAACAGGGACATACCACTGAAATCATGAATTTCCATCCGATTCCCAACTTCACCCACGAAGCAACTGACTAAATGGTGCTTTTCTCATCCGAAAAGAGAGGAATTTGAACACGACCCACCAGATGTATTCATTCTGGTACGATGCGGTTTAATAAGAAAATATCACATGCATTTCACATTTACATCACAGAGGTAAGATTCAAATCTTCAAGCGTAAGAATGCGGTCGTGATTTTACCCATAGCCCTCGAGATCGCAGGGCATCGAATCCTCTCCTCCCGAACTTCCACCGCCGATGGCCGAGCTCCGGAGAAGTCAAGAAACCCTCGGGATCACCGACGCAGTCCTCGAAGGGAGGCTGGCAACGAGCTTTAGATCTCTCAAAAGCGGAACCCATCTCCAGAATCGCCACCAGCACCGACGATCATAGAGGAATTCTTCTCCAGATCTTCCTTTTTTTTTTTTTTTTTTTGCGTACAAAGTCACGGACGGTGTCATACTTCGCGATCAGGGACTCCACGTTCTCCACCGCGCAGGAATCCAACTCCCTGTTGTTTCGGCAGCGGCCGAAGAGATATTCTCCAACTATTTTCCGCGCCCCACACTTGAAAACTTTTGGAAATTAACTTACATAGATTGTCAAACGTAGAAGTGAGCAAGCCGGATCGATGGGATCGAAAACCGTTGGGACCTAATCAAACTAGTGGTTTGATTTCCAGTTTCAGATGGCGGCGGTCTAGTTTTCAATTCTAGGGTATAGAACAGGATCGTTTGGATCAAACCGGTCGATTTTAATTAATTTTTTGTGCATTTTCAGGGTCTCATATGGTTGAGATTTTGACCAAATGTTTATTTTGTAGCTTCATTGCCGTGACTCCACCCAACAATTTCAAATGCTACGTGTTATTATATTATGCTCAAAAATTCTATCATCTCATTTTTTTAAAAAAAGAATCTAATGTTTTAGAGTCATTTCTTCGTAAACAATGACCTTAATAATATTTGTTTGACTTCATTAGACCGCCTGAGAAGCGGACCAGATAGGCGGTCCGATCCTCAATTCTAGAAATTGGGAACCAATGCCACCGGTCCAGTCCGGTCCGGTTCCCGATTCTTAAGATGAATCGAATCAGATCAGGAACTACTCACCCCTAATCAAATGTGGCTACCAAAAGAATATGAAGAAAAGAAAATTACATAAAATCTCCAAAATCCTAGTGTTTCGCTATAAGACCCCATTTTTTTTTCTACAAAATCCTGTATTTTTTTCAACGAGACAAAATCACCTAAATTTCTAAGATGTCGTGTAAAAATGTAAACCGATATTAACAAAACAAAATGAATTAATGACCTCGCATGATTGGAATAGAAAAGAATCAAATCGTAAATATCACGTCCGTCAGAATTCAACAATCAAATGGACATCCAATAGCCATATGCGCAGCTTATGTGCTATATTTTCCCTCCAACCATGATTAGTGATAGTTGTGGCAAACTTCTTCCTAAAACTCTTCTGATTGATGCATTATAAGTTGTGTACACCGCTCGCACGCAAAATTAATGTATGTAATATAAATATAGGTGGTGTCTATGGTTGTTATTACGGGGTCCAATAATAACCCTTTTTAGCAAAACATTATCAAAGACTATTGCAAAAACACGAATCACCCGAAACAAAACGAAATCACAATAATCAGATCAATCACGGAATTTCAATTGTATGTTTTTAACTCAACAGGGATTTTGGCGCATAAAAAAAAGTTGAAATCACTATTAGATGCTCTGAGTATGTCTACGAACTCATTAAATCTCGACCTCTGGATCATTTGACCCCACACGAGATCAATGCCGATCCAAAGGATGACGAGATCCATCGAGGAAGTAAATGAAATCGATCGAGGCGACTGTGAACTCCGCCCAATATCATCTCTACTTACTTACTCAAGGTGGGAATGGTTTGCACCTAAGATAAAAGGATAGAAGCTTTAAAATAAGCATTTGATTGGCAAGTTTCTAGCTAATTTGGACTAGCAATGAAATCATGGGCTCACACTATAAATGCAAAAGAGAATATCGTAAAAGTTCAATCAACAGGTGATGTGACCAAACTGTATAAATCCCCATGCAAAAAGCTATATGCCGAATTTTTTAGGAGTGAATATTAAGCCATGCATAGCAACGATTATGATCTAAAAAAATTATTTTAATTAGAATTGATTTTTCTGATTCTGTTCCTTGAATGAATTTTAGAAAAACAAATGTGTTTAGTAACTACACAAACTTTCTGTTTGTAGAACAGAAACGTGTTTGATAATTATATAAACTTTTTGTTCTCAAGAATCATTTCTCTTTTCAGTTTTGTCATTCACGTCAAATAATTACATTGTTGCTTTATGAAATTCCATCCTATTTGAATTAATTTAAAATTAATTCATATTAATTCTCTTATATAATATTGCATATAGCTTTTTTTTTTTTGCTATTCCATCTAACTGTCTTGTCATGATGGGTCATTTTAAGCTTAAAAAAAGGAGATGTTAGTGTGTGATTTCAAATTAGTTTGGGCCCTCTCAAGCCTATATCAAATCGCAATAAGGGAATTTCAAATTAGATTTTACTGTAATCGATGGCATATATATGTATACGTGCAAATAGAGTCATCATCAGTCTTTTAGGGAGATAGACAATAAACCTTATTGAGTGGTTGAGAGAAATCGTTTGATTTGATGCCACTAAAAAATCTAGGGTATGGGGACTTGGTTACGTTGGTGTTTCCATCACTGTTCTTTCTGCGCTGAAGTTGTGTATTTTCTAAATGTGTTTCATGCAAATTTTAAATTCATCTTTTAACCCAAGAGGTAAGCCAATGTTCACATGGGTTGTTTTTGTCTAAATCTAGGCAAATCACAATCAATAAAAATCAAGTGCATAATCAAGTAATCATGGCATTGATAAATTACATCATAAAACCTAATGAATCCTTAAATGCTTAGAGAAATGTGGTTTATGTTTAATTTCAATGGTATTTATGATTTTTCCTAAAAAAGAATTTAATATATGAAATCTAGGGAATCTAAGCCCAAATTTATGAAAATGAGGTCGAACTAGCCTAATCTAAGTTTCTTATATTTTTACTGATTTTTTGAAATTTTTCTAATATTTTAGAATTTTTTATTTTTTATTTTTTATTATCTAATATTTTTTCTTTAAAAAGAAGCCTCATTTTGTTTTAGGTCAAGGAAAAAGTGATAAGAGAATTAAAAGAAAAAAGTAAAAGATGTGAGACTTCATTCTTTTTTGTGATTTTTAAAAATAATTCTTTTTTCTAAAATCAACTTTTTTTTCTTTGCTTTTGCTTCAAAACTATTTCCAAGAATAGAATCAAAATCAGAATCATTTATTTTTATTAAACATGATTTTCATCCTTTTTTGTTCATAGAATAAAATCAGAGAACCAGAATCGTAGCCACAACAATGATCCAAAAAAATGATTCTTATTAGAATCATATTTTATGACTTTGTTTTCTGACTGATTTTTAGAGAATCAGAACGCATTTGGTAACTACACAAAATTTCTATTCTCGAAAAGAAACGCATTTTTTAACTTCACAAAATTTTTATTCCCGAAAATAACCAAGGAGGAAGAATTCTTTTTTTAAAATATTTCATCTTTTTAAAATCTTTTTAACATTTTTATTTTAAAAAAAAATTAAAATTACATTTTTAATTCCCTCCCCCCCATTTTTAATTTTTAAATTTTTTTGCATTTTTTCCTTTTTTATATTTTTTAATTTCCCCTTTTTAAAATGTTTAAATTTGTTGTTAAATTTTAAAGCTTATTTTTAAATTTAATTTTAAAAAATGTGTTTAAAAAATTAGTAGTTTGTAAATTTTCAAATCTAATTTTAATTTTTTTAAAGTTCAAAAGTCCACGTGGACTTAATCTTTTTAAAATAATTGAGACTTTGTTATTTTTTGTGGTTCTCAAAAGTGTTCTTTTTTTTGGAGAACCAACTTTTTTTATGTCTAAAACTGTTCACAGGAGCATAATCAGAATCATTTACGTTATCAAATATGTTTTTGATCTTTTCTTCTTTGTTTCAGGAAACAAAATCAAAGGAACAGAAGCGTTACCAAAAAGGCCCTTAGTTTCATAAGTTCTCCAAATATGATTGACTTTTTTTTTTGTCAAAAAATATGATTGACTTTGATCTAATAGACCTTTGCGACGATATTTAATCAAAAGCGAAAGGACAATCTCTCGCAATCGCGCTTGGACGGAAAAGAACGTGTTAGAAAAGACCTCGTCCAATAAGGCACCTTGGAATTATGCCTCGTTTGGTTCTCCTTGGAATTAAAGTACGGAAGGAATGGGAGTCCTAATAGAGGGGATTTCCAAGTTTTGGTGGAACTTCGTCCTAACATTGAATCGTGCAGCCTGAAATGCCTAGTATTTGGATTTCCATTCCGTGACGAAGGCAATTCTGGGATGAATCAAATAATCAATGAATTCATGAGAAGTAAGAGCTAGCAAAAAGAACCGGTCAGGAACTGCTCGAACCAGACCGGGCTGATTCCCGAGAGAGCGGCTGCAGTTTCAGATTCTCTGGGAGAAACCACCCACCTAGACCAGATGGACTTTTTTTTTTAACCTTTTATTTTTTCTTAAAATTTTTTAAAGAAACCATTTGTAGTCCTAAATCATTAAGGATACTTCTATCTATTCATAATGTGAATACGTGCTTCAAGTATATGCAACCGGCTCTAGGTACCTTTGGTCCAGTCCCCACTTTCGAAAACAGGAAATCGGTTCTAGAGTGAGCACCGATCGGGCCGGAAACTGATCACCCCCTAGTGAGAAGCGATGAGCTCCTTGCCGACTACAGGTCTTTCATGACTTTCAGGCGAATGGCAATGCAAATTGATAAGCAGAGGCATTGATCCAGGAGGACATAGTCATGATAAATTTTGTAAGATCGATGCAATGTATGCATTTTACTTGTTGAATCAAAATGCAACTGGTAGATAGCCTGAAGTCATATTCAAACTGCATTTTGTGTAGACTCACTCTGTGAAGGAGAAACTAGTCAAGGAAACAACAGAGCCTGAAGTCACTCCTGATTGAATTGGTCAATTCTTCTTCCATTTGGTCTCCACAATGAAATTAACTAAGGATACACTGAACTGACATCGCAATGACCTCTTTGCGAGTTTCTATCATATCCAGGGAAAATCATGCCGCCCCCCCCCCCCCCCCCCCCTTCTCCTTCTCCCTCTTTTTATGACTAATCACACATTAATCTTCCAATTACCAAGTTAAAACTGCTTCTAAGACCTCAAGGACAAAGACACCACATTCCCAGATCTCATTTCCAGCCTATTCAGATCTCATTGCTCTAGCCAAGCTCTGCAAGCAATCTTACACCTCACGAGCTCCGAGCTCGCTCTTTCAGCAGTCTGAAAACCCCTAGAAAACTCCGAAGAATGCCGCTACCACCCACAAAAAAAAAAACAGCACTCCTCCCAAGTAGCCAACCTCTTTGAAAACACAAACAACACGTTAAAGTCAAAACAGGTGAGTTTACTTGGGCGCGGATCTTTTCGTAACGTGCAGCAAATACAGCTACTTGTGTGGAAAATTGATATCACCATGGAGCAAAATATATCCCTTATTCATCTAGCTGTAGACTACAGTGTACATCTTAGGCCTGATGTGTGGGTACCAGAACCATACTGCAAATGAAGTAGAAGCTTTTCAAGCAAGAGCAACGAGTACATAAGTGGAATTCTTTGATCCTTTCCAAAGTGGAAATTGGGAACACGCACTTCTGCATTTAGATCGAGATTGTACTACAACAAAGAAAGGGTGGTCAAATAGCAGGCGACCAAGAAGATAGCATATTCTGGATGAAGATACTCTACAACCATAGGGCTCCCATTCGTGCTGTAACCTTTAACCACTTCTTGACCCCTGATGCATACGAATGAGGCAAGCATCACATCAACGGCAGACGTGTTGAGACACACATGGAAATATGGTGCAGGACAGAGGATCCACATCCCTAACGCTTCAGAGAGAGAGAGAGAGAGAGAGAGTAACTACATAATTTGCCACCGAGGTTAGAGGATGAATGTAACTCATTCCAGATCAGGGGAGCCACCAGGTACCAAATGCATTAAAACAAAAGGGAAGGCATCATCACTTAAGTGTGGTTCAGGCACTCAAAAGCAGAATTCTAACTTTCTGGTAACATTATTACCACAGCACTTGCGCTTTATATTTATCAAGAGATGAGACACAAGGTTGATCGAGACAAGGGACCAGATTCTTATAAATAATAAGTGATGATGACTTTTTTTCACCACAAAATCAAGACCAGTAATGATTCATCAATACATTGTCTTAGCATCGAAAGGAATCTCTCTGAGCAGCTGATTGCTTCTGTTTTGTTAAGGTGGTTGCTTACTAGTTGATAGATCACCAAAACTTTAGGCAAGACCATGCAAAACATATAGGCATATTAGCAGCGATTTCGCTGTATGCAAGAATGAACAGAATCTTACAATGACATGAAGCTTCCACAAGAGGCCATATTGCAGATACTTGTGCAAGTATTGTCTCTCAGTTAGAAGCATAGATCAAATTGAGGACAGAGAGGCCTCATAAACCATGGCTTTGACAACTTCCAATGCGAATACATTCAAATTAAGGTCATTTTCCCGTAGTAATACGAGAAGCGTCTTGAGGAACAACTAAAGTTGATAGAGAGAAGAGATACATACTACTCAGTGACATCCTCGAAGGACCATGTTGACGTACACATTGAAGCTCCTGGTCTCCCTTCATTATTACCCAGATTTTCAAACCTATACACCCTTCAATCAACTCGGCATATTTCATTAGCGGACGATGAACATAAGTAGAAATGCCTCCCATTATTTCTGTGAATCTCAGGAAATTAAGGAAAAAAAAAAAGATATGAATTAAAAGATCCTACAGACCCGATGGGAGGAGCCATGAAGGATGGTTGGCCATGAAGGAAGTGAGGCCACTTTTTTGCTTGGAAGCAATGCAACTCAAAGTAGGGAGAGAGCTCTGTCTTTGGAAAACGCTTGCTGAAGGCCGATTAAGAAAGAGTGGAGTTGCTCTTTT
>JAGVVM010010503.1:0-19706 GCA_019149425.1 Psidium friedrichsthalianum
AAAGTCAGTCAAGGATTTTAGAACACAAGACTGGATCTGATGCAAGAATTCTACACATAGTAACCCAAATACTAAAAACAACCGAGAATTTTCCCAAATCTTACATCACAATGAAGTACCACAGATTTCTCTAATAGTTAGGCTCACGTCTTTTTAGGTCTTCTCTTCTCTTCACCCTTTCCACTCCGCCCACCCCCAACAAATAAATCAATAAAAATAAAACCCTGCTGGATCATTTGCAGACCATCATTATACACGTCAAAGCCATCTCATACCATTTGTCTAATCTTCTCTTTTAGAAACTCCCAACTTTTTTCTCAAACGCATCCATCCTTAATTTCATCAAATCAACCAGTCATTATCATCTACACAATACTTGCCCCCATGATACTTTACAAAATGCAGTAAACTAACCGAAAATCTGCAAGGCTATTGCATCAAAATAGCTTGCTGCTTGATAACAGTGGCTTCTGATCAACTATGAAATACCAGCTCTCATAAAAAGAATATACACAGGCTGAGATACCAATATCAAGATCACCCTGTATAGCAACAAGAGGAGTGGAAAAATAAACTGCATAGAGCAAACAAAGAGCTCCTATAGAAAGCCTTCACATGGTAAAGCCACCCCAATTATACTGGCGAGTGGTCATACCAACATGCATCCCTTGCACCAAAAAAACCCAGTCCTTACACTCAAAAACAGAACATGGACTAAAACAATGCATCCACGATAACTCTTGGTGAATGAAACAATTCCAACCAACAGGAGAAAGAATATACAACTACGCAACCCAAAAGATCTTCTGAAACTAATGCAACATCAAAGATTCAAATGGTCGAACACTAACATTGTCGTTAATAACCAAACTGGATTGAATCCTTGTAATAGCGCTTCTAGACTGCTAAAACTGCATTCAATAGATCAAAGAGTAACTTCACAAACTTGCAATTTCAAGAATTACATATATGCCCCTCCATATCAGTTACCCACATAAAATGAGGAAAACCGTATCAACAAACCAGACAAAAAGTCCACTTTAATCAAATAGCATCGCAACCCTCCAAAAACTCAGCGACTGCCTATCTGTCTACTTTCAAAAGCTCCGAAATTCAAAGTCTTCACAGCTAGCGCAATACAAATACAGCAGAACTGATTCAAACTCAATCGACATACACTAAATGTAAGCATCATAAAAAGAATCCATATCACGAATTGCACACGAAACAAAGCCAACGCGGAAGAAGGTGGGGAGGAAGATCCTAGACATGGATAGAACTAGCCCAAGCCGATTCGACATGCGACAGGGTGAAAATTCCGGCGAAGATGTCCATTCGGCGACGTACCTGAGTGAAGATAAAAGTCGAGAAAACGTCGAGAGAGAACCTCGAGCAGAGAGAGAGAGAGGAGAGGAGGGGAGAGAGAGAAGGTAAACCCTAGAAAGTTTGGGCTGATCTGATTCTGAACTCAATTTGTGCGTCGTGTCAAAGATGTTCGCGGATAGGTGGAGGTACAAATCGACACGTGGCTATAGGGGGACCGTCGATTGTGTTTCTCTGGCGGTCCGCCACCGTCGATTTTGTTTTTGCATTTTGCTTTTCGTGCGTTGTTTTGCCATGGTGAAGAAGTTACGGCACCGAGATATCTTCCGAATCTACAAAAACTAAAAACCAAAGAAATAGAATACTTTGACCAAAAAAACAAATACTAACACTTCGTTTGTTTTACGAAAAATAAGTAATTTAAAAATATTTTTAAAATTAATCACTTATATCGTTTAAAAATATGAATAAATGAATTTTTTTTCATCACTACAAAAATAGTTAAGTATATATTATTATCGACGATGAAAATATTTTTCGTTAACTAATTTTTCTAAACAATATAAGCAATCACTTTTCAGAAAAATATTTTTCAAATCGCTTATTTTTTCATAAAACAACGGAGCCTAAATAGAATACACAATTTGAAAAAAAAAAAAAGGAAAGTAGAAAATTACTAAGAGAAAATAAGGACATGTTTGGTAACTTTCTGATACTTTGTTTTCTGTGCTTTTTGCTATCCGAAATAGAAATCCATTTGTGCACACAAACTGAATTTTTGTTCTGCTAACATGCCAATGGCCAAGAAATAGATTTGAAACAGAAATAAGAATTAAAAAAAAGTAGCTTCTTTGTTCTTGAAAGAGAAACAATGTCATTTTAAAAAATAAACTCGGTGCAACGTAATGCTTGCTTTTACAACCACGAGCCCACCATCGGTTGCCACCCTCGCTGCCTATTGTCCTAGGTCACCTGTCACTGGTCACTGCCACCGATGCCAGTCATTGCTGCCACTAGTCGCTGCTGCTGACTTTTTATAGTTAAATTTAAAAATTGAGGATTTTTTTTAGGATCGTACAAAATGCATTTCCGTTCTTTTTCTATTCGAGAATAGAAATTTTTGTACCGTTACAAAACACATTCTTCTGTTTAGAAATTATTTCTGGAAACAGAATTAAAAAAAGTCATTTCTACTCGAAAATATTTACGGGAACAAAATTGTTACCAAACATGCGCCAAGATGTTGTTTGGTATCATTTATTTCTCTTTTCATTTTTCAAACAGAACTTCATTTTATGTAGATTTATTCAAAAACTTTCTCAATAAAAAGTGATTTTGGGTTGTCTGAGTAATAAATGCTTATTTTGCATCATTTCCACTAATCGACAATTGTCACATAATGTACCAGTTATATTTTTGTTTATTAGTAGTTAGGATCTAACAAAAGTAACATATTTTCATGATGACACTTTAATGGAATACTACATAATTGCTAATTATTTTATGTAATAGAATTTGGATTATAACAAATAAATGAAAAAATTCAAAGGCGAATGTGATTGATATAGAAGAGATCATCAGTGATGGATACGATATGCGAATGTGATTGAAATTTGCAATTTCGACCTGCACAGAAAAATCAGAGATAGTGATAGGTCTTATCAGTCTAATGTTGAAACTGTAGGTTCTTAATAAAAGAGACTTTTTAGCTAAAATTTCCTTCCCTTAATCAAAATTTATAAATCGTAAGCATCCTTTGTGCACGTGAAAAACAATACTTCCTGCTTCAAAATAATAGATTATATTGATTTTTTTGTTAGAAATGACTGTTTTTATCCATAGTCATTCAAATGGTATTTTCATATGAAAAACTAGTTTCTTGCTTTCAAAAATCTGAAAAAATTGATTATATAAATGCAACCAAGAAGCCTCTAAATGATATCTTTGAGCAATGGGATTAAAATGCTTCAATATAACAAAGATTCAAATTCAAATTGAGGATTCTACGCTATTAAGGAAGATAGAAAAAAAAAATTTGTCACTTGGTTATTTTTTCAATTACTATTTTATGTCTGATCTTTAATAATTATAATATTCCATCTCCAAATTTTGCGTGGTTTTATTATTGGGGTGTAGATCATACTCCCATCGATGGAAAAGCATGAGGTCCTGCTCCTTGCATGTAACCCGATTTTAAGGGTAAACCAGGATAAATCTTATCCTTGGAACCTAAAACCTATCCTGTCATAGGTTTTAGGATCGATTTTAGGGTCTATCCAGGTTCTATATATGTATATATTATTAATTGAATGATTACAATGAATCATAATCTTTAATGATCACCATTTGCTGTCACAATCTACTGACCACCAAATATTTAGATATACAAATAAATATGAAACATTAACAAAGTAAAAGTCTTAATCATAAATATTACCGAAAAAGAAAACTCAGATTGATGGTTCTAATTACTCATTCATCTTCTATTGCTATGGAATAGCGTAGGATTGTGCTAAAATATATACCAAGGAAAACACAAAAAAACTCGTTACATGGAACCGTAACTTGAAACCTGAAATCTATTTGTCGAAATAGGTTTCCTAAATTTTTTTGAACCTAGAACCTACCTTGTACACCTATAATTTGGACCGCACAGGTTCTGGTCCGTTTTTAGGTCCAAGTTTTACTCTGGAATTATATTCACCCCTATAAAATCTTATATTTCGATTTTTTTTCTCGTTTTTTATGCTTTATTTCATTTGTAATTGAATCCTAACATTAATAGGGTTTTTTTTTCTCGTAATAGATTGAAATTAACATTGTCTTTTTTGGTCAGATTGAAATTAACATTGTCATAGAGCTTGTTTACGTGATACTAAAATGACTGCATGTGATGCGGATGTGAAACATGGTAAATTCTTTCGTGGTTAATTTAATTTTTTCCCTAGTCATTAACATACACGATATGTATTCTTCTTAGACGTTGAACTTCTACTTTGTATACATGTGTTGACACCAAAAATTGACCCAGGCTTCGGATAGTCAAAGGCCCACAAAAGCAATGCGTTATGCCGAGGGCCGAAAGCGAATGGCATAACGGTAGCCAAGGATTTGGGAAGCCGATGCCTAATGGAGCAAGATGTCGGTGACACCGTGAGATTGGTATGCGACACTGACTATCAAATAGAGCGGATAAGCAAGCACTTTAAACCATCAAAAGAATAAGAAGAGTAGTTACTGAAATCAATTCGAGAATTAGAAATAGAGTGCACGGAAGTAACTTAACCAATGGTTATGCTTTATATTACGCTATATATAGTCGGAAAAGACTCTTTGTAAAGGATCGATCATTCGGCAACCAATAACACTTATCTTGTGCTCTGCAATTTATCTTAATTGCCTTTACTTTTATCGCACTTTGCATTTATCATCACTCGAGTCGTGAAACGCTCATTTTTTTATTTCATTATATGTAATTGAAGCCAAAATAAGGGAATATTTCCTCTCGTGCTCGTCGGGCGACCTTCACTTGCCTATGATGTTACCACATGACCCGCATTCTCGACCGACCGCCCAACTCTTGATCGTGTTTATATAGAAGAAAACATGGCACCACCTTTGGTAGGCTGGAATGCCCCATCATTTTCCACGTCCATCTCAATGTTGCCATTGAAATGTGCGTCTCTTCATCTTCTCATTTTGTTTTTTCATTTTTTTTCCCCTCACGAGGCAATCACCTGACCTAAGAAAGAAAATTGAAGTACCATTTTACGTCAATAACGAATTTTTTCTATCCAATTTTATTCTGCCATTTAACGTGGAAATTTATTTTCTTTACTCTTAAATCGAGGTACTAATTTTTTTTTATAGCTTCGAAGGTAATATATGAATTTTATACTTCAATTCCGATTCCATTCCTCGATTTATCTACTCAAATCAAACTAATAAAGTGATTTCTTTCAAATTCCGTAATTGCAACCCGAAAAAAAGCAAAAAGATTGAAATGCCCATTCCTTTACTTATTTAGTCCCATCTCAATCCATACTATATTCCTTTCCACTTTGTACCTTCCTGTCTCTTCATATTTTCAGTTCGCGTTTTAAATGATTTTATATATTTATATTGAATACTCCATTTCATTCTGATGATCAAAATCATTTTTGAATATTCGAATTATTTTTTCTTTTTTTTGTGGGAAGAGATAATGAAAGCTCTCTAAACATAGTAAAGTTGGTAAAGACAAGCCAGACTTAAACTAATTACTTGGTTGTGCCTCGCTCCAGCATATCTTTATTCACATGTTTCAATCGTTAATAATACTGTTCAAAAGAAATGTGATATAAAATAGGTGTCCACAATGCGTTGGGTAAAAAGGAATGGAGCGGAATGAAAAAGATATTCCATTTATTGAAATTATAAATCCTTTTTATCTTAATTGAAATTACAAATTTATTATGCAATACCTATATCTGGATTTTAAAATATTTATAAAGTAACTACATAAAAATCATGAGTAATAAAAACATTAAAAAATTTCATAAATGATTGCATATTTTTAAATACATTTGAATTAGTATTTTATGAGTTCTTTACATAATGTCGCCATAATTGGAAAGAACAGAGGACAATTATAATAATAATTACTAGGTTTAACATTTACAGAAAAAAAATTCATCTAAATATTTGTTATCATAATTAATTCAATAGTTACTAATTACTAAGTAGAAAACTAATGAACTTAAAAATGTTCAGTATTTAATTATAGACTATTATCGAACAAACGACATAATAGAACACATCTTATTGATGTAATAATAAACAACTATTGTAAACTATATCGTAATGTTAGACCTTGAAAAATGCTATTTACAATAAGGCTTTGCGATAAATACCATTACACATAAATTTTAGTATAGATTTGGTAAATTAACAAATAATGTTATTTTATTTTAAAGAAAGAGAGAGAGAGGAGAGAGGAGAGAGAGAGAGAGAGAGAGAGAGCATTGTTAAGATCCTTCCACTTCCGTGATTTGACAGGCCTTGATCAGCAACCCATGTCTGTAACGATCCATATCATCCAAATGACGGTCACTACCAAGTTCCAAATTCATAAGAGGCACAATACGGCGTTTCAAAATCATCCTATTGTCTTTCTATATCACATAAGCAACACAGCCGCGGCTGCATCTAACCAAGCTTCCAGCCACCTCCTCTTCCAGTCGCCATTCACCAGGAAACCAAAAGAGAGGTAGATTTGAAACCATTACAATCGTCGATCATCATGGAAGATCCTGGGGTTCAAGCTGCAGCCATAGTTATGCCCCAAAAAGCAGTGTGCCCCGGGGAGCGTCTTCTTCGGTGAAGCCCTTGCTAGGCGGCACCGCACCAGATTCCGACACTGCCGTGGGTATCCCGACCTCACTTTGCATAAAGGGACACAACGCATTGATTTGAGCCACTTATCCCACACTCCTTGTGGAAGAAATGGCTACAACGAAGCTCCCTCAGCTGCGTCATTGTTTGCATATTTCGCCAAGCATATGCAACAGACCTGCATATAAATTACAGGAACAGAATAGTCAGGAAGCTTCCAGACCAACTAAATAGCGGGGGAAAAAGTCTGAATCCTATAAAGCGTCCATGTAAGAAAACCATCAAAAAGAGCTAGAGCTATGGTCTTCTCCAGCTTAAATAACAAGCACAAAATACCATCAAGACCTGATTGTCACAAACATATAGAATATCAACCCATGAGCCTTTGTCACACTGATAACTAGTTCAAAATCATGGGCACGAGCTACATTCATCTAGTGACGAGTCTTGCAGAACAAGATCCACCTCATACGGTATTAGAATTTAACTTTGAAGATCTACTGTTTTAATAAGCAGGGTTCATAAATTTAACACAATCTCTGGCTCCGGTTCTACACTATGCTTAAGCTTTACCTCTTAAATTTCATTATCAGGAAACAACTACATCTTAGGCACAATCATTCTTGATCTCCCCCCGAAAAGGGAATATAATTATTAGGGTCTTTCCATGATGTTTATTACCCCAAGTTGATTGAAGAAGCTGCATTTAACAGTATTACGACACCAAAATTGTCACGTCTCATCAGCAGGAATAACTGCATGGATTTTGCTATTGTTGGTTTACCATTTACTAAGAATTCGAATGTAGAATGGATAGAGGATTTGTGAAGCCTGAAACCAAAAACATATCAGGCTATATTTGACTAATAAGGGATGATCAATATCCGAGACCTCCAATTCTGTTAATAAGAAGCTCCTAAATAGGAAAATGAAGGAAAACTTACAGCATCGTCCCCAGAAATCGTACGCTCCCTCTCTGTTCCAGCAGCTATTACTCCTTCGCCAGAAGCTGAGCTTTCTGTATCACCGCCACTTCTGTTCTTCTTTAACTTAAACTTGTAGGTTGGCAGTGCATGAATTGCTTCATCTGTGGCTCCCCTTGTCCTCGACAAATCTTCTCTAAATCCAAGGATTGAGATAATACAGGGTAGGCAGCAGCAGATTGTTGCACATAGAATAAAGGGCATTGCATATCCGATGCAGCTAAAGGTAAGAAACACTATACATAGTCTGCACGCAGAAAGCACATGAAAATAAGTGAACAGTAATAACAAGGAAGGATACGCTAAACATCATTTACCAGGATTCTTTTCAATGAGCTTTCATTTCTGAAAAAGGAAAAAGAAAGATTATATGCATTACCTATACATATTGGGAGCCTCGCTAGCAGATGAGTGGCCTCCAAAGATCCACACATTCCCCACCACAAACCAAACAGCAAAGAAGCAGTCCAAACCCATTTTGAAATATTCCATCAGCGCCTTCAGTCTGCCTCATATCAACAAAACATGACTGTCAAATGCCACCTAAGCAACCCTATTGGAAAATATGCAGCACTCCATTTATACCGAAGTAGTGAAGAAAAGGTCCTCTAGACGAGAAACCTAATAAATAGCTGGTAAGAGTCATCTGCTGGTTGTCCACATGAACAAACGTCGCGTAATTGGGATTTGGAGGGTCAATGCAACTGGCCAGGGGAAAGCCATTCCCTGCCATGATTATTTAGCGGTAGAATCCTCCTGACCACACAACCCCTCCCCCCTTTTCCCACCACACTCAAAAAAACAAAACAATGCCCTATAAAAAGGAGGAGAAAAGGCCAGAAAAGAAGAGAAATAAGATACATTTGGAATGAAAGTTATAGTATTAGCTAACCAAGGCACAAGCAAAACTAAAACAATGATACTCAAAATGTCTTTACAATGAGCAGCGGCCACTTATGAGTCGAACTTCGACAATATCAGTCCAGACTCCACACATCTAAACCCACATAGACACCAGGTCTCAACCACAAGGCTTTTTTAATTGGAGAATATCACAAGACATATCCGATTTCTATGTTTTACCAGGGGAAAAGCCCACAGAAAGGAAAACAGGCTATTGTGAAGAAAGTTCATTTCAGCAAAGTACAGAGTCACCAAATTGATCAAAACCAACTCTAAAGTAGCTAGGACTTCGAGCTCAACCAAAAATGAGAGCTAAAAGAAGTATGAAATCCAACTACAAATAAGCCCAGGCTCAGATTTCGGGAAAGCAGAGATATTAGCAGATCCACTCTATCACAACATCAGCTGATATGAGTGAGTTATTACCTATTCCACCTCTGGGGTCATATGACTTCAACAACAGATTGATACTCTTCACAAGAGCAGCCAATGTGTTTGTGCATGTCAATCTAGACTCCTTTTGGCTAATTACAGGAACACGGATTAAAAGTTGCCTAATAACTAAAGTGCAACCATAGTATAGATTCAAAAAGTTAAACAGGAAGCTATACATAGGTAAAACGTAAGCAACCCACCATCATACCAGGATGAATCCTTTTAGTGAGCAAGGCACAACATTTCATTTTTTCCCCTAAAGACACATGAGACTACCCAATGACTTGCAAATAAGAAATATCAGAGGGCACGAGGAAAGCTGGTTTAGAAGTGTTGAACAGCAAAGACAGATGAATAAAAGCTAAATGGAGTTTCTCAAAACCAACTTCATCTTCCCAGTTCCTCATTTGGGAACTTATGTCTGATGCAAAGAGAATAACATTTAATACGCAACCAAACTACTTTCTGTCTATTAAAGAGAAATAAATGGAACTTCATCAGGTTGACAAATACGTTCGTGTAAGAAACAAAATTTGCCAGATGATAAAAAATTTACCTGAACTGAAAGTTACTACTAAGGTTTAAATCATACATATAGAGAAAAACATATTCCCACTGGCAAACCACAGAGCAATAAGCCATACCAATTAACAACTTCTGCAACATCCACAAAGAAAGCAAAACGAATACCTCGCATTCAGTACTCCTGCTCTTTGACTGCTCCTAGGGGACGGAATCGTAGTATGGCGGTCATCCGCATCTGTAGTTCTCGATACTGAAAGAGAAAACGGCCCTGCAGGTACACTTATCTGGGCCGGACCTTGGCGCGTTTGAGTTGACTCTTGCTCTGAGACCTGATTACGATTGCGATAACGCCAATACAGAAGAGGCAACGTAGCCACACATCCAGATGCATAACCCACAATCCACAAGAACAATGGAGCACGTGGATGCTCATTCTTGGACACAGACAAAACAACAATAGATGCAACAATCTGGCTCACTGTGAGGCCTAGTTCGATAGATATCCACATCCCTGAATTTAGTGGACTCCGGCGGCGACGGGCATCACCTCTTCTTCCAAACGAGGAACTTCTAGTGTTTGAATTATTGCTAGAAGGGAGTGATGTATGAGAAGTTGTTGCTCTTGGCGTAGTCCCATGTCTGTCTGATTTTGCAATGTATCCAAGCCATTAGAAGACCTATCGTGATGCAAACTAGATGAAGAAGCATCATTGCTCCTTACGTTAATAATATGCTCATTTCTGTCACCGTTCTCTGCCCTCTCCATCAACAAAGGGTAATTGTCCGGCAGGCTATCAGAATGTAGTTCCACTGAGGGAACATCCATCTAAGTGCAACGACCAAACAGAAAATAACGACAGCATAGAACTGCTACACAAGAACACGGCCCATATGTCCTGACTCCTCAACACAAGTAGAAATTAAGCCCGTCCGGAGCAGCCCGACCAGCCTGCAAAGATTCAAGGCCCCTGTCAGATTCATAAGACATAAATTGAACCAGTGCATAAGATCACAAGCTTGAACAAGCTTGAAGTTAAACAGCTACTAGATTATCTCAACTTCATATTAAAGAATGTGCTGACAATTTTATGCGGTGGAGAAGAAACTCTCCATACAACAACTTCAAATGCATCCTCTACAACCAACCACTCGCCTTCTCTCTCTAATTCTCACCATTTAAAAGAATCCAACACAAGAAAGAACAAGATAAAATGTAAGAGGCTACATCATTCAAACCAAGGAAAACCAAGTGCTGACAAACAACAATAGAAGAAGATTTCAGGCCAGGCAAGGAAAATGATGGTTCATTTGTGAAAAACTTGAACCATCCCATTGCTCTCGTAGCCAAAAATTCAAAACCATTCAAGAAGTAAACGCTACAACTTAAGCAGGTAAAGGAAATGCTCCCAATCACATCTTGACTACGAGAATAGACAAGGGAAACAGTCCTTTTGCCAGCAAAATAATTCAAGATCAGTCCTGCCACTGAGAAAAACACTCCAATTGTCTAATTCTTTTGACAAGCAACAAATCTCTCAACTCCTCTCCAGGCAAAATCGCGCTAACGGCAGAACCTAAGCCAGCCGCGAAAGCGCGATCAGCATTACCCCGATCACAAAAAATTCAGCTCCGAATTCGCACAACACGATCGAAAAAAAAAATCCCAAAAATTCACCCCGTTGACTAAACCCCCCATCGCCCAAGAAAAAATTCCTCAAGAACGCTCCGAGAAAACACAATCTGTCCCCCAAAAAACCCAAACCTAGCAAGAAGCTCGACCCGACAAGACACGACCTCGACCCCCCAAAAACCGCGCACAACACGAGCGCCCGAACCGAATTTCGCACGATCGGCGTCAATTTAAAAGCCTCGACCGAGGAAGCGAGCGAGAAGGAGAGAGAGAGAAGGAAAGAATCGCACCTGATAGGGTTGCGAGGAGGAAAGACCGGAGCATACGCGGAGAGAGAGAGGCCGATTCGAGAGGCCGATTCGAGAGCTGGAGGTAGGACGGAAGGGACGACGTCGTGTCCGGGGTTGGGATTTCGCGGATGGTCGCTTTCCGGGAGCTCTTTTTCTATCGGTGGGAGAGACGAAACGTCGGGGTTGGGGTCTCCATTGATTCGGTGCTTCGTCACCGAATATAAGTGTGAGGGAGAAGATGATGACGATGATGACACTTGACAAAAAATAAATAAATAATAAAAAAATTATTTGTTTTTCCGTAACAAGATTAAAAAAAAAGATAAATTAATTGTTTACTATCGGAAAAAAAAAAAAGCAAGAAGGAAAGATAATTTCTACTTCTTCGGCTGGCTTTGTTTCGCAGGCAAATGACACAAATAATGTCTGAATTTTGAATAGATATTCAACGTGATCCTCGAACTTTAAAATTATTTAATGTGACTCATAAGTTCACTCTAATATGCAAAGACGTCCTTAAACTTCTAATTACCTCAATATGATCTCTGGGCTTTTGGTATATATTTAATTTAGTCCTTTTTTTGTCAAAAGCAATATTTTCATTTCCTTTGGAAGAGCGGTATATTACTTCAAGGTAAAAATAAAAATCAAACAAAATAAGTAAATTTGGAAGATAAATCAACTTGCTATAACTTACAGAGACTTGCTCATTCCACCACAAAGACGAGTTTGTAGTAGCATCAAAGCTTAAATAGCGGTCGATCACTTGAATTCGAATCAATGATGAGCATATGCCGAGATATCCTTCCCTACGTGCAGCTTTGCCAAAAAACGGTTCGCGCCTAGATTCAACATTCCCAGTATCATCACCGTAAAGAGATAACAAAAGCAGCAGTAGGTTGAAAGAGTACAGAAAATGCATTGTAAATTCTAGATCTGTTTTTAGATCAAAATAAAAGAGCACCAAGTATAAATCTAACTTTAGATCGGGAGAGAGACCGCAAAAAAGATTACTAGCCGATCATAAAAATTATTTTCAGATAAGCCGACTGCTGAAACAGTAAAGGAGCTGCGCTCGACTGTATGAATAAGCATCGGAGCCGAAACGAGCAAAAAGATCTGGAATGGCCGATTCTTTCGATGCTCATGCTTCGAACGTTGAGCTCCCCGCACAAAACTCTTCACGAGGAACAAGTTGAGGGGATCGTCCGAAATCAACCAAAAAAAAAAACTTCAAAAAGAAATGAGGACATGAGAAATAGAAAAGCAAAAGGATAAGGATGAGAGGTGAGAGGTGAGGGATCCCTCTCTCCACCTCATAAATTTGTTGCAGGAAGGGCTTGGCGGCAGTTTAATTTAGTCCATTGGCTTAAAGTTTCAAATTTAGAAAATTTAATGCTGATGTTACCAATCACCCGGGATTGAAAACATAACACAAAAAATGCATGTAGTGTAAAGTCGTAAACAAATTCTGGGGCTTAAATGAATGGTCACAAATGAAAATTTTAGCATTTGCACTTTCATTATCCTATTTTCGCCAAAGGAAGGCGGGCAATCGCGTAGTTAGACTTCTAAACATCACCATAAAAATCTCTTAGCGTTCGATTCCTATCGTAGTTACCGACCACTGCCAAATAATTCTAGAAATCGATAGTTGACAGAACTAGTGGAAATCGCATCTAACCTATTGTCTATGGGCCACCATAATCTATAAGCGTACTTTAAAAACATTCGGGTATGAATGGAATCGGACTTTTGAGCAAAAGCCGAGCAAGCCTAAGCTATTCACATAAATCATTGTCCAAATCCGTCCATTCGCCGCTCCGGATCCCCGGCGCGTCGAGCACGCGTCGGTGGAGGGTGGCGGCTTTGCTCTGTTCTGCTCTCACCTTCTTGGTACCTTCTTTTTCTTCCCCTTTCTCTTTTTCCGGTTTGATTAGATACCAAGAGGAAAACAGATTCAGCACTTTCCCAAAAGAAGGTGCCTCGTGGGACTACGACACCGTTTTGTCACTTGTCTGAAAGAGAATTCAGTCACTTTCCCAGGAGGAGCCGCGTGGGACGACACGACGGGGTTTCGGCTTCAGTAAAAAGCAAGGGCGTTCGACAATTTTTTTTGCTTTACATCCAAAATTTAGGACCCGTGGTTAAAAAAGAAAAATTACCTTAAATTAAACCAATGTAACCACAGTAAAAATCACTTTCAGAGCGAGGTTTTTACGGGTCCTATAATATTCGAAACAAGCCAGTGAATTCAATTTATTTTCACCAGCTGATTTTCTTTTTGTTAGGAACTTTCACCAACTAATTTGACCAGCCATTTTTATGATCAGAAAAAAGAATTGGAGACAAAAAATTTCGGAAATGAGCAAGATATACAGTCTTCTGAGGTTCGAGAAAAGAAAAAATGACACAGACCGTCCTTGAACTTCGGTCCAATGCGCAATACTGTCCTTGAAGCTTTTTAATGGTTCCTTGACCTCTTGTCCAATGTGCAGTGTCATCTTTCTCGTCTTTTAATTTGTTCAATGTAGTTTTTGAATTTCGATCTAATGATTAATAGGTCCATGAACTATCGAACATTTCACGTACAAATATAGGACTACATTAACATTTACTGATAGTGTAGGAACTATCTCGAACAAATTAATAGCTTAGAATTATAATCGAGCCAAAATTTAGGATCACGTCGTATAAATTAAAAATTTAAAGATGATACTACATATATTGAATAAAAAATTAAGAATACGAAAACTCCATGATATTGCATTTTTCACGACCACGAGACAAATAATCTGAGGGAGAGGGAGCGGGAGGGGAAGAAGTAAGACAGTGGGTCCCCCGGAAAGGGTGTTTTAGTCATTATGCATAAAGAGGGGCATGGCTATTTCTCATGGATGGTTCAATTTAAGTTTCGACTGTGTTTGATTCTTAGAAATATTCCTGATAAAAATATATTTTTAATTTTTAGTTAGAATTCGTGCTAGCCTCGTTTAATAATAGGAGTTACTTCAATAAAAAAAGTAATGCTAATTGTAACGAGTTTGACGCTACAGATTAGGAAATTATCGAAGTTTTTAACATTAGGTAACTATTCCTATTGAGTATTTTCTTGGAACTTTTTATTATTATTTATCTCTCGATATTACGATGGTGTAAAGTGATTACAATTAAATGTCGCTATATCCTATATCGCCGACTTGTCAACTTTTAGTGTCTCGTCATAGTCCCTATATTTTGCATTGATATGTAATTTGAATTAACAATTCCACCTTACTTGTTGAGAAGATGAACATTAATATGAATGACATACAATTTAACGAATAACTTTTAAGAATGGATATTCAATTTCAACCTAAAATTATAAAAATGTTGCAAAAAAATAAACTGTCTGCATTTAAAATAAAATTATATGAACCCATAAGTATGGATGGGCTGAATCATAATCTATATCATTGTCAAATATTTGATAAAGCAATTTAATTATATTTCCTAAATGGTCCCTTAGTACTTTTTTTTCTATCATCTCTGCTAACTTAATTTCTTTTCTAGACACGATATCACATGTGCGCTCTTTTCGGCCAAAAAGGATGGGTATGCCATTCTTTAGTAAATAATAGAAAAAAATGCTAATGTTGAGCTTGGTAACGGTAAGAATGGAATGGGAAAGAATTGAAGTGGAATAGAATGAGGAAAATTATCTAATCATCTTAAAAATGTGTGTGGCTTTCAATTTTGTCTTAAAATTTTTAATTTCACCAATTTAGACCTAAATTTTCGGAGATTTCAATATAGATTTCTTATAAGGTGGCTGATTGTTGGCAATGCGTGAGTACCAGCACTGTGTACATGACACTCACTTTAATACCAAAACTTTCAAAATGATCACTTAAATGTAAAATTTTTTTTAAATGCTCACTTTAGTGCCAATTTCGACAAGTCACATTTGTTCAAATTGGAGTTGGTACTAAAGTGAGCGTTTTAAAAAATGGCCCTTAAGTAATCATTTTGAAATTTTGGCACTAGTAGTTTTGATACTTGCAGTGTAACTTTAGCCCATTTTCTGTGTTTGGTCAGGAAATAAATTTCATTCTTCTTTTTTTCTTTAAATACATGTTAATCTCACAATCAAGTTAGTCGTAAGCTTATAACTGCATTTGCGACTTTAAAATGAGATTGCTTGCATATGATGTGAGTTGAAACCAAATGGTACTGTAATGTCTCAAGCACAAATTTATTCTTGATCATAAAGTTAATTCCATATTATGACTTCCCTTTACTTTAGTTTACTAGCAAGAGAATATTTGCAACAAAACTAAGTGTTTCTCATAATAGAATACAATTAGGTCTAATTTCTGATAACTAGTCGTAATTTCTCCTCGTCAGTTGATTTCAAAAAGTTCAAGATTAGTAGTTAAGTGCCCTAATTAAGTAGAGTACTGGTGTTTTGTAGTAGGATGTTGGTGATATGTGACCTATTCTGCACATTTTTTTTTTCATTAGGTGAAAAAGTTTGCTCGTTTCTGGATGGCATGTAGCCCACCTTATTAGCCTGTGCCATTGTGGCATATGGAAACATGTAGTGGGTTTAATGCAAGGCCTATGATTTTGCCATAGGCAACTTTCTTAATTTACCTTTGCATTGCTGGCTATAAATATTTCACTATATTCAAACTATGGCCTCATATATTCATCATTTCACATATTCGACAAACTTCTCCCCCATGGTAGGAGAGGCTCATGTAGGGCAATTAGCAAGAGCTCCATCGATTTCTGCCATGCTTAGAGGCACGATTAACTTCAATTGCTTAGCATAATCTGATTATAGGATCGAAGAGAGAGAGAGTGAAAGGAGAGGATGGGCTCGTGGGGCTCACCATTAGCAAGAGCTCTATCAATTTCCATCATCTCGGAGGTGCGACGAGACTTCGGTTGCTATAATAGAATCTGACCACATGATATAGAAGAGAAGAGAGTGAAGGAGAGGAGAGGCTCATGTGGCTCAATTAGCAATAGCTCACTGATTCCAACCATGCTCAGAGGCGCGAGACTTCGATTTCTGTAACAGAATCCACCACAGGATAGAGAGAGAGAGGTGAAGGAGAGGAGGTTTCTGGTGTTAGTGTTGCAAGGAGAGCCAAAAATAAGGGCGAGGATGGCTTTCTCTTCCTTCCGCACTCTAATTTACTTTCTGACATAAAACAAAATAAAAAACTTTTCCTCGATTATTCCTATACGATAAGGAAGACCTAAAATACTTTCACTCTCAAATTTCACTCAATGAGTTAAAATAAAATCCAATCAATGATCACCACAAATTAATGGCCCAAGAATACAGACCAAGTATCGAATCTCGGTTTCATCTTTTCCTTTTTTCTCTCTTCGCACCATCAGTAGCACAATAGAAATTGTAGGACATGAAACACAAAGTGAAAACACAGTCTGAGAACACATTTGATTGCTTTAATATTGCTGAACTTAACTTCAATGATGTTAGAATTTGGGCCTTAATTTCAAATCAATATTGCTATTGCTTTGCTTCAGGGCGAGCATAAATTTGAAAAAAGTCTAGCGTTTTCTTATTTTGGCTGTCCTCAATCTTGAAGAAACTATGGTGACAATTGCGTGCCTCTTGAAACTGAGAAGTCGGGGAATTATGGTATTCCTTTGGTTGGAATCCGTAAAAAAACTGATGTTTGATTGGATTTTAGCAAGTGTAAATATGAAGTTAGAGAGATGAAGGAAAACTTGATTTCAAACACTGGAGAAAGAATTCTGATTAAAACATGGCTCAGGCCTTGCCCCAATATGCGATGTCATTTTCAAAATTCTAATTTCGATTTGCCGTTGTATAGAAAAGAAAATTACTGCTCTATGGCGGAAGATTAGTGAATCGAGTTCTGGTATGAATGAGAGAAAATGGGAGCTACTAAAATGTAGAAAAGATAAGGGCGGTATTCGCTTTAGGGACTTATTTCTTTTTAACATGCGATGCTAGTGAAATAGGCATGGAGATTAGCATTGAACGCATTAGTTTGTGGAGTCAGATCCTAAAAGGGCTTTATCTCCTCGGAAATCCTTTGACATGCTAAAAGGGATCTCGTCCATTTTGGGGATGGCAAAACATATCGATGGGGAGAATCAATTTCTAATTCTGTGGTGTGATCAAGTTGTGTCAGTGACAACATCACATTCGTGAAGAGAGGTGGCCTAGGAGAGGCCTGGACCTGCAAATGAGGCAGTAAAAGTAGCTGATTTGATTCGCAAAAGATGAGGATGCATGGATACACGTACTTTGAATAGACTTTTTGACGAGCAAATCGCAAGTGAGATTCTTGCTATCCCTATGAGGACTAGAGAGCTCACAAGATAATTGATTTGGATAAGTTCTAATCAAGAGTTTTTCGGTGAAAAAGCGCTATGATATAGTGCGTGCCAAAGAGGATCGATATCAACTCAATCAAGCACCATCATCTTTCCGGCCATCCCGAGAGCTATGGAACCAGATCTGTGCGTGCATGCCCCAAAAATCAAAAGTTTCGTATGCAAAGCCAAAGCCGTCCTTTTTGTACCATTGACCATCTTTTCCTAATTTACGGAAGGCACGAACTCGTTGGAATTGGAGTCAGCAGTCAAGGCCCGTGAGCTTCCGAGCCAATTTTCTAAGGTAACTTGGCCCACTGTAATAAAAAGGCAGGTCACAGCAGATTAGGTTGCTAAATCCCAATTTGTGGGCTCGATGTCGAACTCTTTGCTTTTGAATAAAAATTTCGCTTCCGATCCCCCAAAAAAAAAAAGAAAAAAGCTTAAGTGATTGAAAATTGATTACGACTTCATCCGGGCAATGTACCATCGGTTAGACATTTTTATTGAACATGTGATGAGCATCAAAACTGACAATCATGCAAAATGGAGGTACGTCTCTTTCATCAGAAAAATTTCAGATCGTGGTGATTAAAACGATTCTACTCCGATGGCCTCCCAGACGGACATCGACATTGTTTCGAACTTTGCATTCTTTCAATCAATCTAAAGAAATATAGAGAAATATTTAATTATGTTTCGTTTGTTTTGCAAAAAAAATATTATAATTTTGGAAAATGACCATATTTTGCCGGTGTTTGGGTTGAAATCTAAAAATAAACGGAAAATAATTTCCAGCGTTTGAAAAGAATTTTTTTTTTTATTTTCTTCGATCATTCATTATTTTTATTTAATTTTCCGAATGCCATTAGGTAACACCGGCACTTCTTCCTCCGGGTCTTTGGTGATCGGTCCCTCCTTCTCGTGCTCTTTTGGCTTTCGCGCGATCTGAGTGCGATCTCTTGTTCTCCGGAGTAGTAGGGGGAGGAAGATTTGGAGACGATTCTCACGGTGACGGATGAGCTTCCTGCAAAAGCAATGCGGTGCGCGCGACTGTCGGAGTGGAGGTCGAAGGAGGGAAGTGTGATTTTTTCTGGTTGGAGAGAGAGTGCGAGTGAAGGATTTGAGAGAGACAGAGGAAGGAGCTAGAGACGGTGGGGGAGACATTTCGATTTCGAGAAGAGAAGCGAGAGCGAGGGGGACGAGATAGAGGAGAAGAGAGAAAAGCGATGAGAAGATTGGAAGAGGGAGAAGGAGAGAGAGAGAATTCAGAGACAGCAGCGAGTGATCGGAGTCAGAAGAGGCGGGAAAAAAAGGAGAAGAGGAGGAATACGGAAGAGAGTCGAAAAAAAAGGAAGGAAGCGATGCGAAATGAGACCGAAAGGAGAAGAGAGGAAGATAGAGGAGAATACGTCGAGAGCAAGGAAGCAAGAGGAAGGAAGAGACATATATGACTCTAAATTGCAAGAGATCATCATTTCTCCATACCGATGAATGCCTTTCTTACATTTCCACTAATTTTTTTTTATTAGAAATTCGTGCTCAGGCCTCAGTTTAATAATAAAAAAATAATGCTAATTGCCTAAGCAAGTTTTTGATATTTCTGAATTTGGAATTATAGAAAATTTTGCATTATGGTACTCTTCCTTCCGAAGTTTTTTTCATTATTTATTCTCTCTCGCTATTTCGAGACGATCTAAGTGATTACTTAAACTGGTATGCTATATCCTAGAACTACGAAAAAAAAAAAAAAAAAAAAAAAAAACAATCGTCAATTTTTTAATTGTTATCGAGTCCCAAAATTTTGCATCAATATCTAATTTAATTAAGATTGCACCTTATACTGGGTCAAAGAAGCATAAGAAGGAGGGGGTCCCGGTT
>JAGVVM010010504.1:0-18998 GCA_019149425.1 Psidium friedrichsthalianum
CCTCGCATGTACTTTAAATCCTCTTCCTTTTCCCACCGCTGGGTTGAATACTTCACAGAATTCAAATTTGAAAAATTTGCAACCATCTGGAAATGAAATAATGGACGACGGTACTGAGATGTGACTCCAGCGTGACCCATAAACCGAAAGAAGCCGAGGGACCTTCGAATCTGCTTCGATGATATGACAATCACTTTTGGGCTACTTGTACGAGTTCTTTATGATGGAAACTTCAACATTGTTGAATTCTAATCATTGTGCTGACATTCGAAAGCTATCTAATTAGTTAAACTATTGAGAAATTTGATATGAACAAGCGCGAGATTTTGTAAATAACCCACGTCATTTAATAATTTCATTTTTGATTCATATGCCATGTCATGCTCTTATGGTAAGGTTCAGAGAAGGTCATTAGGGCGGGTAGTCCAACTCGACCCTCCCCGTCTTTTTTCATTTATAAAAAAATAAATAAATAGGCAATCTTGATTCAATATTCTATTAGAGATAATGAGGGGTTTCTTTAAAATAGTTTTCTACGTTAGAGTTATTTGTAGAGGTAAGCATGATTTCATGGTAGAATTGCGAACCTGATAACCTAACCTATGAAATCAGTTCCATGTTTCTGGTTCCAGAATATGCAGGTTGTAAATTCTAGGTTTCTAAAATTGAGGAACCGATTGCGACAAGCAAGTTTGTCTTTGCGCGATCCTTCTATAATCAATGACGTTATGATGACGAATGTGTAATTGGGATTACTAATCTGAGCTTCCATTTTTGGCTATATTATTATAACATTTACTTGTTAATATTTTATATCTTTGTGTGTTGCGTAAACGTGTGATATGAGTTTGTTTTTAGTGGATTGTCACGATAAGTAGTGGTCATTAAATATGAAGATTATTATGATCATTCAATTAATAATAGAGAGGTCGAACCTGAGCAAAACCAACCCCAAAACAACAAGTAACATGGTAATTTCAGGTTTCATGGTATATATGGTAGGTTCTAAATTTCAAATATTGATGAGCCCGTAGGGAACGTGAAAACCGCTCAACATTGATGTTTTGATAACTTATGTTGTTCTTGTAGCTCTCAATATTGCGCGTAATCTCCCTTTGATTGTGCATATCTCTATTCACAAATGTTGTCTTAGATAGTCATCTCATAAAATCTATAAACAAACCGATGTACTTTAAATAGTATACAAATTCCAGATTCCTCCCTCCCTCTTTATCATTCTTATCCTATTCCTTGTTATGCCTTGGAGCTAGCTTTTTATGAATGATATTATTCCCCGCGCACTTTACTCTCCACATAAATGACTCAAACCTTTCGGGAAAAAAAAAAAAAAACCTCAAACCTAAAGGCAAGATATAAAAAATACTATTGATATCTAACCGTGAAATGAGAATTTATTATTTTTTAATTTAATTGGTATAATTGGGATTTTTTTTTTTGTCATTTTACTAGTCAGTTACTTCATTTTTCAGCTTTATGGATAGTCGTTGACTTCAATTTACCGGAATCCAAAAATGACGAGAGAAATTAAAAATGTGAAGCCAGAAAACACAACTCTTTCCAAATACCAGGCTGTAATTCAAAGTACCTCTGCCACTGCCACCACAACGTACGAAGGGAACATGTTCCCCAGAATGGAATCTAATGTTAGATTTTCTATTTTGGTCAAAAATCTTATGTTCGATTTTGTGAGCTAATTTTGTGGCTCAATAAATTCAAGGGTTAATATTACGAAAAATCACAAATTGATATAACTGTGATAAATTTACCTGAAAACTATTTTTTTGACCACCAAAAACTCTAAACTAGTTCGCTTTTGACAATTTTACCCCAAAATTAGTATACATATGACAAATTTACTTTCCGTTAGTTTTTTTAAATTTTATCATCAAATTACTGAATTGGATAACATGCAGCAATTGTCAGATGTACACGTTTGGGGTTTTACCATCTATTATATCAATTTGGGATTTTTTGTGACATTAATCCAATTTAATGGAAACTTAAATCTGTAACATGTGTACTAGTTTATGATTTTTTGTAGTCAAAATAATTAGTTTGGGGTAAATTCGTCACAGATGTATCGGTTTGAAATTTTTGGTGGTCGAAAAAATAGTTTGATTGTAATTTGTCGCGGGTATACCAGTTTAGCTTTTTTGTGGTAAAAAAAATAGTTTATGGTAAATTTATCATAAGTGTATCGATTTAGGGTTATTCTGGTATTAACCCTAAATTCAATGCATGCTTTTTTTGTTTGGTATATTTGCTGTCTTTCTTTAGAGCGATGACAAAATTCACCCATTAGGTAAATTCCAAAGTCTTTAAACGCCACATTAATGATCAAATAAGACATGGCAAAAGATTCATGAAGTGGCTCAATCATGGGAATTTGCAAATTCTAGTAGATGTTGAAAATTAGGAGACAAGCCTCTCAAAACTTCCTTAAATCTACACCAAATTCGTTTTTTACAAATTCCGACATACGACAAATAATGTCTCATTAGGATCGAGCGTAGAGATACTCTCGTGAATACATAAAATTGATTTAAAAATCTACACCATAAATAATAATAGGGCATTTATCCGAGTTACATTTGATCTCAAGGTCAAGAAGTGCGCGATAAATATTCAAACATTAATTGATCATGTATTAGCGGGTGATATCTATATGGGATCACGTCGCATAAATTCATGATTTCTTTAGAAATGTTTCGGAAACCCTTGTTAAATACCTAACTGAACATAGAGAATTTTACATTTTCTATGCACGTTCGTGATATAATATATATAATTATCGCTGTAAAAGTAGAAATAGTCCACTATAGTATCTTGAGAATTGCCTTGAGTGCTTGTTACCATGTATTTCTAAAGTTAGTTCATCCAAAACGAACCTGAAAAAAAAAGAAACAGAGCCTTGTGCTACTTTCATACAAAACATTTTCTTGCTACTTTCGCACCAACCCTAATGGAAAAAGCAATCAGAGAAAGCTCATCAGCACTTCCAAAATTCCTGTCGGTCCACCACACGGCTAAATTTTTTGGAGGAGGATTCGCCATGATCTCACCTTTCATCTCCAGCTATAAAAAAAAAAGGGCATTTTTCAGTAAAGACCACATTTTCCCCCCCCCTCTCTCTCTCTCTCTCTCTCTTCTTTGCTGTCGTCTTTCTCCCTGAACACTCAGAGCAGAGAAGACTCTTTGCTGAACCTTTAAACTTCACCGTCCGGAGGATAATGCAAGGATCTGCAGTTGATTCTGAGCTTGAAGATGGAGCAGCGAAGCTCGACTCTCTCTTCAATGGCAATCTCTAAGCTCACTCCTCTTCTCTTCGCTCTTGTCTTCCTCTCCATTGCCGAACCATGTACAGCAAAAAACAAGGGAAAAAAACCAAGAAAGAGAGAAGCCCATTTGAGATTATTGCTCGATCAGCAATAAAGTTTCAACATTTCACCGCGTTCTTACCCTCCTTATTCTTGCAGGCGAGCCATCGCTATTCGCAGACATCAAGCAAGGCCAAGAGCCAGATAAGGAGCCGTACGTGGGTGTGAATATAGGCACGGACGTCTCGCATCTCCTCTCCCCGCCGAGCCTCGTCTCGTTCCTTCAGGTCCAGAAGATCACCCACGTCCGTCTCTACGATGCAGACCCTGACCTCCTCAAGGCGCTGGCAAAGACCAAGATTCGGGTCATCATCGGCGTGCCCAACAACCAGCTGCTCGCAATTGGGGTCGTCGAATGCACCGCTGCTTCGTGGGGTCGACCGAAATGTCGTTGCTTACTACCCCGAAACGTCGATTATTGGCATCGCGGTCGGCGATGAGGTCTTGACCACAGTGCCCTCTTCAGCTCCTCTGCTTGTGCCTGCAATTGGTTCTCTCTACAGTGCTTTGGTAGCTGCGAATCTCCATACCCAGATCAAGGTTCCACGCCACACGCGGCGTCGGTCATTCTGGATTCCTTCCCGCCGAGCCAGGCCTTTTTTAACCAGAGCATGGTCTCTGTAATGCTTCCGTTGTTGCAGTTCTTGTCAAGAACTGGGTCACCTCTGATGATGAATCTGTACCCTTACTACGTGTTTATGCAGAACAAGGGTGTGGTTCCTCTTGATAATGCGCTCTTCAAGCCCTTGACGCCATCCAAAGAAATGGTTGATCCGAACACTCTGCTTCACTACACTAATGTGATCGATGCCATGATCGATGCGGCATATGTTTCAATGAAGAATTTGAATGTCACTAATGTCACGGTGCTCGTGTCTGAAACCGGGTGGCCTTCGAATGGGGACTCGAAGGAGCCTTATGCCACGGTCGATAATGCGGATACATATAATTCCAATTTGATTAAGCATGTTCTCGATAGGAGTGGAACTCCTTTGCACCCAGAACTTACTTCTAGTGTGTATATATACGAGTTGTTCAATGAGGACTTGAGGTCTCCACCGATATCGGAGGCGAACTGGGGTCTGTTTTATGGGAATTCCACGGCGGTGTACTTGCTTCACGTGTCTGGAAGTGGGGGATTTTTGGCAAATGATACTACTAATCAGACATACTGCATTGCCATGGACAGCTTCGATTCCAAAACTCTACAAGCTGCGTTAGATTGGGCATGCGGTCCGGGGCAGGCGAATTGCTCGGAAATACAGCCCGGGGAGGATTGTTATCAGCCCAACAATGTGAAGAATCATGCCTCTTATGCATTTGATAGTTACTATCAGAAGGAAGGGAAGGCTGCTGGGTCTTGTGACTTCAAAGGTGTGGCCATGGTCACCACCACGGACCCAAGTAAGTATGATCATCCTCAACACACTCAAAAAGCCTTAAGCAGTGGTTTGATTCTGCATTGATTTATGAGTTTTAGACGGTAAAAAGAATCTGAAAAGCAATTGGTATGCATTCCGATGTGCTGTAGATTAGGCCAAGTTGTTCATAAGCATTTTGCTCTGCACAAGAACAAAGAAGGAAGGGGAAAAAAATAGTCAACTAGCAAATGACATTGATTTTCCTTTTGGCCTAAAAACAAAGTGTAATGAGGAATTAACGAGGGAAAGAATTGCAGGCTCAATTTAAAATGAGCCAAATGCTAATTCCCCAAACCTTATGCCACTAATGTCGAAGCAATTGAAACAGAGTGTGCTTCCTTTTCTCATTGGATTCTAAATGGATTCCACGAGTTATGGAATTCTGATAGTACAGTAAAGTGGCAGACATGCACATGGCATCCTGTGGTTGGGGGTGTGAAAGTTGAAAAGAGTGTCGGAATGTATTGCACTGTAGTTTTTAACAATATTGGGACACTAGTTGCTGTTTGGTACCCTTAAAGCCAGGGAAGTTGTCAAGATATCCATCAACTATGGCTAAGATTTTGGTTGTAGATTTCTCTGTTTGGTTGCTTGATGATTTTGAGCTTCAGGAGACCTAGGCTATACGCCAAATGGGGTCCATCCTTGTGTTTTTTTTCTCGTGGTTGATCCACTATGCAAGACCATTATGTGCATGTATGTACTACACTCTCTGACATTTGTTAACTCTTTTCTTCTGGGGGAAACACCTGCAGGTCACGGGAGTTGTATCTTTCCTGGAAGGTGAGAAAGAATCCTGCTGCTTTCCACCGGTTCTTCTTGTTCCTTACCTTGTACTCCGTCGCCTTGTCGTGGTCTCTTGCTTATTTTGAAATGCTTCTTTGAATTCCGAGTGAAGTTAAAAACTTGGAATTGTTTTGCAGCAAGAAGGTGAGCAACAAGACGAGGCAGGTTGTGAACTCAACAGTCTCCAGTGGTGCAGCTGAAAGCTCCAGATTTTTCGTCTTCAGCAGCAACAGGAGAAGAGCAATTGACAGGGCTGTAGAGTCTGTCGTCTCAGTACTTTTCTCGTTCTTGTTACCAATTGCTCTCTGGACGCCAAGCTGAAGTACACGAACATAATAATGTTTTTTCTGTCTGTATTAGTATAATGTTTCTTGATCAATCGATTATTTTTTTGTTGTAATTAGCACCTTAAATGGAGTGCCTTTTCCCTTTAGCGGTCAACATCAGAAAAATTCCTTTCACTTCTCAACTAAAGCAAAAAGGAGTTTTGAGTGTGTATCATCCTTTTTCTATCAACCTTTGCCTAAAGTAAAATGTTAGAATATTGATTGATGTCAAAGCTATGTTTCTTAGGCAATAGTTGATTCATATTGCTGAGAATTTTTCTGGGGCCACTGGCAGATTGGACATCTTAAAGATGGGTTCTTTCAATCATCTTCTGCTTTGACTTTACGCTGGTGGCCCCTCAATGTATACAATTGACATTGCTGATCGGATGCTTGGGGATGTTCTCTTTTAACCATGACAGTGCAACGCAGAAACCACATGTTTTCCCTAAATGAGTACATGTTTAAGGACATTTGCTGAATATACTTTACAAGAAATGTTTTCATTTTCAGAATACCAGCTACACCCAACAACATAATACAAATGTGGGAATCTAAAATCTGTAGTTTTCATATCTATGTGCTTGACAAATGTCCTCGTAACGGCGTTCGTTCATTTGTGATGTTCAATCCTCTATCCTAGTTACTATTCGACATCTCGTTATGAATCCGATGCCGAATAAGTCAGGTGTCTTGAAGAGCTCCTGCCACATCTGGTAGGACTGTTCATAGGCTAAGCTTTCGCCTGAATTCCAGCCGACAAGTTTCCAAGTTAGAGAATTTGCAGCTTGAAAGCCAACCGGTCCAATTCATCAAGAATAGGCCAACACCGATTTGGTTTGTGCTTAGCCTATGATGTCCGAAAAATAGAATATGCATAGATTTCTTTTCAAGTTCAACATGACAGCTTGTTATTATCGACCTTTTATTTGAATTTTTAACTGCCGCTTTCACTTTGTTTATGAAGCTTTTGATAAGAGCACATTCTTGCCTTAGTAGCTCGCTGGGCAATCGACTCCATATATAACTGAAACAGGCATAATGCAGGTCCTAAGAAGCTTTCGATGGCATTTTGTCATCACAATGGAAAAAAAGACAAAAAACCAACAAAGATACATGTTTAACATCATTGGTCCGGGAACTGCAAGGCTACTATGACCTAAGAGGAGATCTCTCTTATGTCCCTATGTCTTATAGATGGAGCAGCTGATCTTCAGTAACTAAGACCACTACAACCATGACAGAAGCAACAACTGAGTATACATGATTCCTCCGTCAAGCTCAGATAAATGGTCGAAATGTTTTTTCTAAGCGACAAAAGAAAAAAAAGGCTCCTCTCCTACTGTATAGACTAACCCGGCATGTTAGGAAGGGAAATTATCACTATCACTTGAAAATGAGGGCATCCCGTCCAGGTCCAACACCGATATAATGTATCGGTACACCAACAAGCTCTTCAACCCTTTCCACGTACTGCCGTGCAGCCTTTGGAAGGTCAGAGTAGTTTCTGATAGAAGAAATGTCACACTTCCAACCAGGTAAAACCTCATATTCCACCTGAACACACAAAACAAGCATAACAAACAAACATCCATTAGAAAAAAAAGTACATCAAACAAACTGTTAAAATCTTTCCCCACTTCCCAAAAGATATACCAAAAGCCTAAACTGCACTTGACCATCTTACACCCTTATCAGGCATATTCTTTACTTCAGCTACCAATGAATTCTTTAGCACAAGAGAAGTGCGACATAACAAACTTAAGTAGACAGGAGAAATGCTTGCCTTCAATTGCTCGAGGAGATCCAGATCTGCCGGAAACGATTTGATTGGTGTGCCATCAGTTAATGTATAAGCCACTCCCAAATGGATTTCAGGAAGATAAGAGAGAACGTCAAGCTTGGTGAGATTTAGAGAAGAAAAGCCGTTGATTTGGCAGCAGTATTTCAAAGCTACTATATCAAGCCATCCGCAACGACGAGGACGGCCAGTGGTCGTTCCAAACTCATGCCCAGCAGATCTAAGTGTATCACACCCATTCCCCAATAGTTCTGTTGGGAAAGGACCTGAACCGACCCTTGAAGTGTAGGCTTTAACCTATAAAAGAAAGTTCAGAGTAATTAAATTGCAGTATCCTTTCAACTTACTCAACATGATCTCATTCAGAGAGTTATTTTATGCAACAACTCCTGGCAAAGATCAATTGTTTGACGACTATCAGTTTCCTTCTGCTGACAAAGTTGCGTGCACTTCCACCACCCAGTTATCCATTACAACAGTGTGCACTTACCCTTTGATATATAAGAACAATTGGAAACAGCTTATCTTAATTGAAATAACATCCATCACCTCTAAATAAGAGACAGAAGCAATAGTGCACAGCTTAAAGGAGAATGTGCAGATAAAGCAAATTGCCAGAAATACAAATCGATACTCACAACACCAATAAGATCACCCAAGACTCTTGGTGCAATGCCAAGACCAGTGCAGATTCCACCAGCCGATGGGCTAGACGATGTTACAAATGGATAAGTTCCAAAGTCAATATCCAGCATGGTAGCTTGACCACCTTCAACTAATATCTTTTTCTTCTGTGATATTGACTCATTCAAGACATGCACAGTATCATCTATGAAAGGCTCCACCCTTTCGGCAAATCTCTTGTATCTTTCTACTTCTACCTCAAGCATGCCAGAGCCATATTTAAAACCTGGGAATCTTGACGCTGCATCTGACAATAAAAGATCAAGCTTTTCAGGAAAAGTGTCCATGTGCCTCAAATCACCCAGCCTCATTCCATTTCGAATAACTTTGTTGGAGTAACATGGTCCAATTCCTCTTTTGGTCGTTCCAATAAAAGAATGAGCAAGCTCAGCTTCCCTAAGACCATCCACCTCTTGATGGAAATCAAATAACAGATGAGCACGATCAGATACCAAAATCCTTCCCTTGCAAGAGACTCCATTGGCCTCTAATCCATCAATTTCTTTGAACAAACTTGGCAGATGAACTACGACGCCATTCCCAATAACACATAGAGTGTCCTCATTAAGAATACCTGATGGAACGAGATGAAGAGCGAACTTCTTTCCCTCTGCATTATAGATCGTATGGCCAGCGTTAGCCCCACCCTGGTGTCAAAAAGATATTCAAGGATCCAATAAGAAGCAATTACGCATAAGAAGTTAGTTGCTAATATGATTATTTCCAAACAAGATAACATATAAGCCCGCACAATTAGACTAAATGAGTAAAACAAGTCATATACGCAAGATCACGCGATATTCCACACTTGACTCTTTGTTATTGCTGGGAGAAATCAAAACAAAAAAGTGTTTGTCATCCCTTCTTCCTCAAACAATTATGGAAAACCTTTCCATAATCTATAATAGGTGAAGGATATCATATCATGATATTCACTCTTTCCTAGGACGTAACAGAAAGGATAGCCATTTTCAGGGGTTGGGAGTGAAAAGAAAGACCATCACAAAGAAATAACTCAGAATTTTGAAATTGCATAATAAAGCACAAAAGACAAGCATCACTTGCATCTTGCAAGGGACAACCTTCTTGACATTAACTCTTCCAAATTGGCGCTTTTCTAGATCTCATCTTGAGGAATAATAAGAGCTTGACATTTACACATCTTAGCTAGCCTCTTAGATTCAACCAACCCAAGCATTTGATCATTGCCATGCCAAAAATCAATATCAAGAAAGCTCCCAATTCCACACACCCATAGCAGCTCACGAGGATGATGTTTCAGGTTAGCTAAACGATTCCTTTCGCTGTAATATCACCTCTGCTTTGGAAGGTAAATCTTAAAGAATTGAAATTCCAACTTCTCTCAGGCAAAAGATTGACGAAATGGTCACTCAATATACCCTAATTGAGCTCATCTACAGCTCAGGTTCCTCTGGCCCTAATCAGAGTACGTTCGGCTAACACGTGCAACAGTCTAGCAGTTATCTTAACAGAAATGATGACATCAGACGTCCATGAACCGCGCAAAGCAAACATATGAGAAACAGAAGGGGAAACGAAAATTAAAATGCGAACTTGCCACAACGGGGACTCAAAGACAACGCAAAGATCATCCCAAAATCCGAAAGGAACATATCAGATAAAGATCCTCCGACGAGAACACTCAGCCGTACACTCCATCCTCTTCGACGAAGAACCGACCCAAACCTATGCTCCGTCATGTTCAGTGAAAGTCACGCTTGAAATGTTTACCTGGCAACGAGCAACGACGTCGAAATGCTGAGCCAAGATGTCGACGAGCTTCCCTTTGCCTTCGTCGCCCCACTGGCAGCCCAACACCCCCGACACCTGGCTCAGACCCCCGATCCGGCCGGGCGCCTCGATCTTCAACGGCCCGGGGGCGAGGGTGGCCGACGAGGAGGCGGAGGGCGGCCTGACCGAGCAGACGACGAAGGCGGCGTGGCGGCGGCGGCGGCCACCTAAGAGGAGGAGCTGGTTGTGAGGGCGGAGGGCCTTGTGGGAAGGCGTGGAGATGGAGCTGGAGAGGTTCATGGTCGGTCGGTCGGTCGGTCGCTGGTGGGCAGAACCGTGAGGGCTGTGAACGAGCCGCGAAGTGCTCTGCGACCCGCGCTAGGGTTTTGGTAAGAACGAAAATGGTGGCAAAATTGAGGTAAAACACGTAATGCAAAAAGTCCAAATACGACATAACACCGTCTGTTTAATTGATACCTTAATATCACAAAAAAAATCAAATTAGTACGCTCGTGATAAATTTACCTCAAATTAACTTTTATCACAAAAAATCTTAAACCGGTATACCTATGATAAATTTATCATAAACTATTTTTTGATCTCCAAAAACCCCAAACTGATATATCTATGATAAATTTACCAAAAATTAATTATTTTGATCATAAAAAATCTCGAATCGGTACACATATGATAAATTTACCATTCATTAATTTCCGTTAATTAGATTAACATCACGAAAAACCTCAAATTGATAGACTAGAGGGTAAAAACCCAAAACGTGTACATCCGGCAACTATTGCTTTTCATCCAATTCAGCAATTTGACATTAAATAGAGGACATGTGTATCGATTTGAGATAAATTTATCAAAAGTGTACCGGATTAGTTTAGGATAAATTTATCATGGGTATATCAATTTGGAGTTTTTATGATGTTAACCCTTAATTGATTGATTTGTTATACGATAATCATTTGACTGGCAAAATAAAAGTTAAGATGTTTTGACGCCCCACCCAAATCAGCACGAATTGGTAATATAGTCTTGATGCCTTTACATGGGAAATAAGCCCTAATCGATAATGCTTAACACGAGTTAACAGACTGATATTGCAATGTCGCATTTTTGAGATTGCAATCTCTCGTGAGCATACACTAATACAAGCCCTTTATTGTGAAGCGACAAATTTCACATCCGTTTTTGAACAAATTGAGATATATTCCGTTGCTATTTGTAATCTAAACCTTATAAAACTGTTTATAGTAGACGTAACATCACTCTTTTTGTACATTCAGTGCACATATGAGGATAATTTTCCAAATTCTCAGGACGATGACACAAATAGTCTTTGAACTTTGAATAAATATGAAAATGTCATGCCTAAACTTTGAACTTGTTCAATATAATCTTTGAACTTTCAGGGCATATTCAATTCAATCCCTAAACTATATGAAAATATCAAATGTTTCTAATAATATATGACATGACTCTCGAGATTATATTTTAAATTATTGTATTGATCTTTGAATTATTATAACTTTGGTAAATTTCCAAAAAAGAGCCCAAATACCTTCATTTTTCTCAAACAAAAAGCCTCGAAAAAAATATTTTGTTTCAAATAAATCCATGAAATGTCATCATTATCTCAAAAAAGGGTATGAAATAGCTATGGTTGTTTCAATTAAGGGCTTGATCTCACCGGCCGATTGTCAAGACATAAATTTAATCTAATTTTTTTTGTTAAATTAAATTAAAACAAAAACAAAAATAAGAAGTAAAAAATCAGACGAGAGGATTGACTTCCTGCCTGTGGCTGCCGTCCCATAGCCGGCAGAAAGAACTCTAGAATATGTTCAATGTGATCCTCGAACCACCTTTTGTAGAACTCGATTAACATCGGCTCTTTATTTGAAATTTTCCCCATAACTTTTGTCCAAGCCTCAGGCCCGCACTGATGGAAAGGAACCCCGGAAGCGGGAAACACTTTTTAAAATGGCACTTTATATTACCTCGAAATTACTCAGCATCCCTCTTCCAAAAATCGCCATAAACCCTAGAAGAACCCCCAATTCTCGTTTCTGCAATCTCATTCCAGCGGCAACAATGTCCTGGTCCTGCAAGAAATGCACCTTCCTCAACCCTCCTTCACAAAACCCACCTGCCAGATTTGCTCATCGCCATCTTCGCCGCCCCGTCAGCAGCATCATCGCCGTCACCGTCGTCGTCGTCGTCGGCCCCGAAGTGGTCGTGCAAAGCTTGCACCTTTCTGAACTCTTACAAGAACGCGAACTGCGAGATCTGCGACACGAGGGCTTCGTTGTCGACGATGTCGAGCTTCGAGGATCTGAGAGACACGAGCGACGGCGGCGGCGGCGGCCTGGACTCTTCGGTGGGGTCTGTGTTCTTCCCGTTGCAGCGCTGCAAGAGGAAGAGGGGTGATCAAGTTGCTGGTGTTGGCGAGGATTGTGTGGAAGTGGGTAGGATAGGTGGAGCTAAGGATCGGAGTGAGAAAGTTGATGCGAAAGGTGGGATGGCTTGTGCTGCGCTTTGGTTTGGATTTATTGTTTGGTCTGTCTATTTAGTAGGCATTTTGTGTGCTAATTGCATGGGAGTTTTAGTGGATGACTTTGTTTTCTCGGGTTTGATTTACTAATGTGTGTTTCGGCATTGAAGTTTGAATATTTTAACTTAATTGGAGTATTTTTCAGCGTTCACCGTTGCATATGATTTCAGGACAGCATGGAGTGGAAAAGAAAACACTCAATATGGAGTTGTTTGCTTTTCATGGTCCAACTTTCGATGGTTTTGATGCCTGATCATTCTGTTTAGATAGCAATGATTGTTAGATTTCTTTTGTTTGATGGATAGTTTGCTTATCTACATTGCTCATCATCACCCACATTAACAGTCATGAGACGTGATTTATCGATGATAATTGAATTGATGGAGGTGAGTATTTGTTGGATTGAAAAGCCTTTTTTCTTTTTGTATGGGCATCGTTTGACGGTAAGTTTAATGTACTGCAGAGGATGGCACATCATGCCCAGCTTCGAATTCATGGAAAATACTTAGCTATAATGTTTGGTTTCGGGAGGATCTGGAAATGCACAAGAGGATGAAAGCAATTGGCGAGCTTGTTCAAATGCACTCCCCGCATGTCATTTGTTTCCAGGTCCCCATTTGTGAATGTATTCCCTTTATATTTATGCCACTTCTTGTTTGTTCCTTTTATCTCAAAAACGACTGCTTCCACCCGCAGGAGGTTACTCCAAACATATATGACATTTTTCGTCTGTCGAGTTGGTGGAAGTTATATAATTGCTCTGTTTCAAGTGATGCAGCGAATCTAAGACCCTACTTCTGCATGCTGGTAAGAGCAAGATATCCTGTTTAATCCTAGACCCTAGTCTGCTTCAATTAGCATGTTTTATAACCTATTGTAAGTCATAGTGTAGTTGCTTGATATGACCTCCACGAGCTCTGATCTGGATCACAACTAAGGAAGGCACTTCATTCTCGCCTGCCAGTTGAAAACACTAATAAAAAAAAAATTATTGTGCAGTTAAGTAACTGCCTGTGAGATCTTTCATCTGCAAACCTTTTGGGAACTCTGTGATGGGGAGAGAACTCTGTATAGTTGAGGTTGAAGTTGAAGGGAAGAAGCCGCTAACCATTGCCACAAGTCATCTCGAGAGTCCCTGCCCAGCTCCTCCAAAATGGGATCAAATGTACAGCAAGGAACGAGTAGATCAGGCAAAAGAAGCCATTGATCAACTCGGCAAGCATCCAAATGTGATTTTAGGTGGTGATATGAACTGGGATGACAAATTGGACGGCTGTTTTCCATTACATGATGAATGGGTTGATGCTTGGGAGGAGTTAAGAGCCAATGAAAATGGATGGACATACGATACAAAGTCCAACTCTATGTTGTCTGCTAACCGCACATTGCAGAAGCGTCTGGATCGATTTCTTTGTAATCTGCACGATTTCAAGATAACAACTATTGACATGATTGGGAGGGAGGCAATTCCTGGTCTGACTTACTGCAAGGAGAAAAAGGTTAGGAAAGAGGTACAAAATTTGTGCTTCCAGTTCTGCCAAGCGATCATTTCGGTTTGCTTCTAACCATTGGCAGCAAGTAATGTCCCAGGTGCTGAAGTTGTTGAATTGATGCTTATGTCCAAAAGTATCTTTATGTGCTTCTCATGCGTTCATCGGTAAATGAAATCCCGTAAACAAGATCTAACTGAAAATCCTGCAGAGAACCATGATTCTCATTTTGCAAAAGCCATGGCTGGCCATTTTGAAGGGTGTTGTTGATATTTTGCTGTGGAACACTAGTTGATCTAAGGAGACTGTAACTACTTATGCTTAAGCGGTAACAATGTTGATCTCATATCTCTGTGTTTTTTTTTGCCCAAGATGTAACTATTGATCATTTCAGATGGTAGTTGCCGATAAAAACTAGCAGTCTTGTAAATTCTACCTTCTGCTCTTTTCACGGAAATTTGTCTGCATATTCTTATCAGATGGTGGGAAGATCGTTTCAAGAAAAATCTCCCTAAATAAAGAAAGACCAACAGCTCATGTTCTAGTCAAAACATAAGAGAAATTGAGGGTGATAGACGAGCGACGACCAAGTCCTGTACAATACTCCGGAAAAGCAGCCAAATATGCTTCTCAAAATGAAATAATATAAGCAGGAAATTTGCAATAATTATTTGCTAATGGTGGGAAACTATTTTATCAGAGAATTTTCATGGTTTCTTTGCCAGCAAAAACGTTCTTCATCTCTTCTCTGCAATATGTTGTCAGACAGTGATTGAGATGTCAGTCAGTAGCAAGTTGAACTCACTCTAATCAGTGGCTGGCGCTTCAAGGCGTATGTAGTCATAGTGGATTCCGCAAAGCGCATCGCCTCCTCTGGCTTGCGTCAGATACATGGAATTGTCTCCCTTTAGCAACAATGATGAAGAAATGTCAAAGTTGAAAAGCGGTATAATCCATGGATACCATGTCGGCAAACTGCGTTATCTGTTCCAAATTCATCACTTGGAACACCAAATGTTCTTGATCCATAGAGTTGATATGAACCTGAAGCATGGTTTATTGAAATAGTCTGTTGTATTCGGGCCGGATGAGTTATCTGTGACTGGACTGTAATATACCATATCGTTTCTATGTGATTACCTGAAGATCAGAGCGAGTGGCTGATGCAATGGCCAGCTTGAGCTTGTGTAGGTTCCTCCTGCCACGAGTTGAGATTGAAATTGATGGTCCATGTTGTGGAAGATACTTATCTGGTCCTCTCCTGCACATGTTGATTCATGGTATGCAAGTTGCGTTTAGTTTCTGAACTCAAGTAGCTAAATTTTGGGTTTTGTTCTTCATTTGCCTCCAGGGTTGCACATAAGTTAGGAAAGACTTACCTGTCAACATGGGCAAAAAACCAGTCTTTCTTTGGATCGCTGATTCCTACTGTGAAAACTTGATCGGATTCAGGATGTATGTCTGTATACCTGTCCCACAAGCCGTACTGTCTGAACCTGCATTTCGGTATAGCTGAGAGTCCACATGAGCAAGTTTTATGAAGCCAATACCCGGGAGAGGTTAGAACACGAAGCCAATTTGAGGAAACAAACAGAGCATCATATATGAGTGGCACCTCCTAAGGAAATGTAGGAATTGCGCAGAGATTAAGATCTTGAGGACGTTACTCACTTTTCAGGACTGTTCAGAAATAACTTGTTGACATACATCGGATTAACATCGGGGACAAAATAGTCAATTGCTGTTCGATCAGGATACCCGATCTCCCACAAGGTCGGACCATCTCTAAGCGGAGCAAAGGTCAAATTCCAAGCTGTGTCTCTGAATCTGAAATAATCTAGGTTAGGGCGAGAATTAACGAAGTCGAACCACCTGCATTCACATCTCCAGCGGTTGGAAACAGTATGAGAGTACCTGCGGTAATGGTAACCAGGTTTTCTCGAGGTAGTCGCCGATGATACCAGGAACCATCCATGGATTCCATAGACTCCTGGAATTGCGTTCCTTATGGTGAAACTTCCACTGGAGTCTGTTTGAACCCAGAACTGATAAGACTGCTCGCAAGCAAATCATAAATTTAGTCAAACAGTGATTTAGATCTGATCCGCAGTTGGGATTTTTGGCAAAAATAGAAGGAAAAAACTGCCAGGTTACTTACTTTGCTCTCAGTTTGCACGCTCCTTCAGTCCTTGCCGCTGATAGACCAATATATGCATTTTTAGCAGGAATTAGAGCACTGGATATACCTGCAGAGGATAACTTGAGATGCGGATACGCGGGAAGTGAGTATAGAATTCTTTGGTTAGAAGAGTAGTCTTTATTAACTTTGTAAAGATAATATTAGAAAGTATATGGGCAATTTGCTGTTTGTGTGCTAATAGTGCTTAATGAAGCTACTGGCCTTGAAGCAGAGTTAAAACTGCCCTTATACGGATAAGCACGATACCTGTCCTGGACAAAGAGTCTTCCCGATGCTGAACCGCGCTTGATAGCAGTTAGATAATAGGGCGATGAGACAAAATCATATGGCCATGATGCTACCTCGCTTTCCCTCTAGGATGAGCAATATTAAGATCAGATAGTGTAAGCAAAGGCAAAGAGAGTGAAATGGTCAATTTCATATATGTATATACCAGAGCTGTTCTTTGAATAAACTCCTAGGTTGAGCGCAGTAAACGAACAAATACCTGTTTTTTGCATCCGACCACAAGTTGTGTGCATTTGATGCTTTATTAGTCGAATTCAGGTACACGAAGAACGGGCCAAAGACCTTTCTCCATGTCTCTCCTCTCCAAAATGAGCTAGGATATCATCTCCTATATAATGGGTTCCATGACACATCTGTCAAAATCAAGAAGAACGGCAATGAAATTTCCATTTCAGTAACTACTAATGTGTTGATACTTCGAAGTTCTATTGTCTATATTGGCAATGAAGTGACAGGAGAGTTCATATTAGTTCAAGAGAAAAAGTTTTATTATGCATAGTGACTGGAAAGGAAAGTGAACTTTACGGCTAGGCAGAATGGACCGGTGTGAACAGTGAGATTTTGCTTTGTCGGGCCACCATTGCGGAACTCGTAACTTGGGATAATGACCCAAAACCCGATGATAGGACCTGAACTTATCCATCCGTGAAGTCCACCATCCTTGTTGTCCATCGAGTACTGATACTTGTCATCCACCTGCACTCTTTGCACTCAGTATAGCTTAGTTTCCACTATCATCTGATAAAGATTGATGCTCTGAGAGTCTGAGACGACAGCATAAATAACGCGGAGCTTATCTTCATACTTCGCCTTTGAGGTCCGGATTAACAGGATTTACTAGCAAAACAGATTCGGGCACGATCAGTCGTTTGCCTCTGCCAGGAAGTAGGTCCTCCGGCACTGGCATTATCCTTTGCTTTTCGTCTGTAATTGCCATGTAGTGAAACCTGTTTGGATTTCACAAGGGGTATAACGTTAGGATGCCATTCATCGGGCCTTTAAATGAATTCTCCTAAGATAGCTTAGACAGAAATTTTACTTCTCTTGTCGCAATTTAAACACCATCCTCGTCTGAGCAAGGTCAAAGGCACGGCATCCTTGCGGGCGCTCATATACCGCATAGCAGTAAAAGCCAGAAACACCAGTTCTGATAATGTACCTGAAAAGAAGAAACAGATGTGCAAGAGAAAAGATCCGAACATTGCGATCATCAGCAGAATTAAGTCAAACCGCTAATAGAGAATAGACCTCAACCTTGTGTCAACACTCAGAGGCAGCGTCATGCCCGGAGTTGATGGATTATAAGTGCTCCTGAAGGAGACCTCCACCAGGTCATTGCTCTGATGAATAACCCTATACTCTGCCCCTTTGATCCTGTTTAATAAATCGGAGCGAATGTCAGATTATCGAAACTGATGATCATCGTCCTTCTCTGATTCTTGAAATTACTAATGGAGGTCACTATCATCAGAATTTTTGTGTGAAGAAGCAATACAGCTGGTATCTGTCGCGGCCCCCTGGCAAACTCCAATTGGCGTCCCAATATCTGCAAATTTATAGAGATACATACATGGCGAAACAGTAACTCTGATGCTTGAAGTTGCATAAACTTTTCAAACAATGCAAGTCTCTGCGATTTTTTTTGCAGTTACCCTCTGCCTGATTCGTTCGACTTGATGTCCAAGAGGTTGTCCATCCCTCCATACTTTACGCCGGTTAAGTAACCTTGGGGCTTCAAAATGGTGAGTTTCGCCAGCCCATTATCCATTATGACCTGCACCGGAAACCACGGTCACATAGCCTTAAAGCGCACGATCGGGCGACAACAGAGACAGAACTTTTGCGGTTAACTTACGTAATTCCCTTTCGTGGCAAGCTTGCTTTTTCTTCGCCATGACTGGATCAGTGAGCTTATGCCGGGGGTTCTCCATCCAGAAAAGTACAGTCACGCAGTGACGTCTAATGCTTTATCTCAAATGGATCAACCGGTTCATGATGAACACAGCTGGTCGTTGGTTACTATGGACTTAGTTTCGCAACGCGAAAGAAGTTCGAAGTTCCGGATCACATTGCGGATGCTTCTTTCGAAATAAACAAAGCACGCCTAGTTAACTACACCTGTTCTGCTGTGGTTTTGCCTGCAGTTTTGGCACAATGCGGTTGACAGGTTTGCTAGAGAGGCATCTAAAATTTGGTGCTTTTGATAATTTCTGATACACATGCAGCTCAGTGAACCCAACTGGGTTTACGTAGATATGGAAAACTAAATAGAAAAGGGATCGAAAAAAATTA
>JAGVVM010010505.1:0-25368 GCA_019149425.1 Psidium friedrichsthalianum
GGCGAGCGAGAGATGAATGGGTTGATCTCAATCGGCCTTGTTGCAAGCCCATTTGACCTGCTTTAACGACTGGGAAAAGTGGAGCCGCAAATCCAGCAGATTACAGCATCGCATGTGTGGTGAATCATTCCATCTTTCTCTTTCTATACCCCACTTTATAAATGATCGAGGCAATCAAAATGCTGAGGGATAGAGATGATCTTGCGTTACGAAGATGAGATTGTGGAAATAGCCACGTCAGTCGATTGCTCGGTAGCCCATCTTGAAGATCTCTCATAAGAGTGTCCTTTGATTCAATGATGGCTTTAAGCTATTTGGACTCCTAAGTGCTCCACTCCTTCATTAAACCAATACTTTCATAGTTAAGAGATGATAATATAGCGCTCAGTAAAATAAATCTATAGCAATTTCCAATATAAGCATCTTAATTTAATTAAGAATTTTTTCATAAGTACTAACAATAATTTTAAGTGCCTCCTGCCTCTTAACTGTTGTCGTTGCAGCCTATTCTACAGCGCCTCTAGTGAGCCTAATAGCGCCTCCTAGCCAAAGGCGATGTATTGAAGTGGCGCGAGGTGAAGTCTCCGCTAAGCCACACATTCCTTTTTACTAAGGCGTAATTTTATTGCATTGTAAGGACGAAAATGCAAAGTTAATGGGCAAATGATAAGACCACGGAGAAAAATATCCGGGTTGTATATGGGTCGAGAATGCAATTGAGCTCACTTTCTCCTGTGCTAATGAGGATGTACTAGCCTTAAATCCATTTCCCTTTGTAGGTTACACAGCAGGAGCTTGAGGACACTTTCAGCCTCCATTCGGAGTTTGTAGTTCACATAGAGGCCAAGCAAGCCTTGCTTTAATGTCTCAAGCCGCCTACAACGAAGTCATGCGGTTGCCCGCGTGTGCTAGTGCAAGATCTCTATGAGGAGAAACTAGAGCTTGACTGGAGCTTTAAAGGGTCAAGATACTATTCAACTCTATTAGTACGCATTAGTGATAAGCCTCTAGAGCCCCCTTTAGTTATCAGTAAACTCCCTTAAGATAGGTCATTTAAGTTCAGATTACATCACCTCAGACTGGGATTAAGCGGTCGCCACTCAATTCTTTGAGATACACATTTTGTGAAGACACGTTGAAGACGCCTGTTGCCCATGATGCTCTAAAGCAGGTGTATTATTATCTATACTATTTATTTTGTCTGCTGTTCGCTTTTGCTGCTTACTCTCACATTACATACACACATATAATTTTTGTATGCCTTACATTACTCGATTCTCCCCTGATTGTTAATAAATCATGTGTGTGATCCTCATGTGAAACCAAAGCCCCAAGTCACAAGATGAAGTATGTATGGATGATTGCGTTATAGATAATGAACTGAAGCTCAGGGATCTATGAAATTTATCCACCCTTTCGCTTCTTCACAAAGTGCTACATGACATAGAAACTATGCCTTCATGACATGTTCTTCGATATATCAAGAATGTTGGAATGGAATCAGCGACATGTTGCTTCGAAATGGGAGTCTTTATTTTCTCGAACTGTAACAATGGAAAAGGGAGTGCAAAAACAAATGTCAAGACTATTCCTTTGATATATGATGAGAAAGAAAAAAGGGAAGGAGCTCCTTGACCTGCACAAAATTGCATAGGGTCATTTTATGCCTCCATCCAAATACTCTTAAGAACCTAGTGGCTAAAATATCAGCATAGATCTTTGATTTTTGAATTAACAGTGTAAGATATTCCATGTCTTTCTCAAGTCATGGCTATGAAATCATGTCTACAGGAATGGATATAAATTGCGTGTGATCCATTTTAGGTTCGAAATACCAAGTCTGCGGTTGAGCAAGGGAAGGTGGTGGAAGAAACATAGACAGAGCTACTTCTCAATCTCCTTTTCATCCATTCCGTCTTGGAATTTTTGAGCCGGGCACCCCAGGAAAGGACAATTTGGCAAATTGGGACCTAAAGATGTTATGATAAAGCTGAGCATAAGGCAGCTAAGCCCATTAGAAGCCTGCGAGGCAGGGAATAGTTCTCCTAAAGAATGAAAACAACTTCCTGCCTTTACGCCGAGGATGATGTTTCCTTCTACTTGGCCGTTTGTATGTCCTCATGCTAGAAACATAAGCAATATTCTAGGGCACGTACACAGGTTTGTTATGTAAAGCATGTGCACTTACTCTAGTTGCTTGTCTGATTCTACCCCATGTCATTGACAGTTGTTCTCTGCACTTTCTCTCGGAGATCGTCATTATTTCCTACCACTGCATTTATGACTGTCCGAAATCTTACATCTTTTCTCCTTTCACAGGAATCCCTTGCAGCGCCAAAAAGCCTGTTTGAGGAACTTCACATATGTATGTACAGATGACATCAAACTCAGCAGCAGGTTGCGAAGACATCCCCTGTCGTGCAAGCAATGCACCTTTCGTGAAGCAATTCAGGCTGCAAAGCAGGCCGACTATGTTATTGTTGTCGTGGGCTTGGACTTGACCCAAGAGACAGAAGACCTAGACCGAGTCAGTCTTCTCAGCCTTACCTTTCCAACAGATGCGATCTTGTGTCTTCAATGCTGCGCAAGTAGAACCCTATAAAGTCTCGCATTCTAGCACTAGGGGAGCGGCGCCCTTGACGTTTCGTTTCCGCTAACATGACCCCCCCCCCCCCACTTAAAAAACCACGAATGCTGAGTCATACCTTAGGATTGGATATTACCCTGCGCGACAAGCTGCGGCGGATAAGCGACTTGCCTGCGAAGTCATTTTCAGGTGATAGTCAAATCCAGGTTCGATTTCTGTTCGCTTACCAGCAACTAACTTAGTGAGAGAAGCTCCTAGCTTCTTTCTGCTAAGATGAAACATAACCTGATGCATCACCACAATGCTGTTTCCCCTTTATTTTGAGTGCGTGCATCATGAAAGCAAGGAGCCTGTCATGCAGTGCCAGCCAAATTAAATTGACTAATTTATCCATCATCAATGGCTTGATTTGTCCTAATGTTTTTGGAATCTCATCTTTATCGCCCACGTGGAATGCTCTTTCTTATGACCGTACAATCTATGTATAGAAGGAAAGTAATTTACTGAGCTATGTTTTCTTTTATAGACTTATATTATTAAACGCATTAAATGTATTGCGCCTTTGATCCCAAGTTTAGTGTTAGCACCCTGGACATATGGGCATGAATTTTTGATGCAAACAAAAACTCTTGCCTTACAGCAGTGGTCGATTGCCATGTGACATCGGGCTATCCGCGAATCATTTCACCCAAAGGCCCAATGGAATAAAAATGAACATGCCAGTCAGACTCTGCATCCTTCTCATGGCTCATATCACCCGGAAAGAAATCGTACCGAGCTTTTACACCGGCGACATTAGAGTCTACGGAATATGCGCACATGGCTTAAGCCCTTCACGGATTTCATTACAATTTCCTGCTCTCGGCACGCGCCGAGAACTAAACTACTAGCTAAGAATCTTCAGAGCACTAGTCCTTCCGGTATAGGACCGAGTACTCCGACACGCTGAAAGACCTTGCTCTAACTTGGCGCGCATGCTTGCGAGATCGGCAAGAATCCTGCGATCATCTACTGAATTCCCGTGTGCGCAGATCTCCGCTGACAAAGGTCCGGCGTTCGTGCGTAATGAAGGCGAAGCCACGTTGGTGATGCCTTATTCTCTAGAGCCCCGCCTGAGACTCAATACGCATGGCACCCCACAGAAAAACTTATCGGATATTGACCCCTCGTAGCTACATACTTTCGCCCCCCCCCCCCCTGAACAGCACTATCGCATGACAAGCATTTAGCGTAGCACTTCAGATCCTTGTGCACCATTTTAGTGTTCGTACAATGCCAGAGTGGCAAAAGGATGTTTCAGGTATGGGGCGGGCCAGTACTTGAGCTGCTGGAGCATCTGGAGCATATGCGTGCTCGGCTATAGCTTGAAAATAGCCAGCAGCGATTACGAAAACTCATTTCGCTAGTACACATGTAAAAAGAATGGTGCATTTCTTGTACTCATGCGCTTATAGCTCGAGAATTACTTTGTGCTACTATTTCGTAATGTTTAAACATCTGTCGCTTCTCAACTCGTGCTGGGCGGATGCGGATCCACATCAGCAGGCAAGGGTAATGCTTACGAGCATCGACAACTTTGCGGTCGGAGAGACCGCCAATAGCAACATTTCGAAAGACAATAGCATATCTGATAGCCATAGAAGATTACCACGAAGTAGTTCTGTGCCCCTCAAGTGTGAGATCAGTTATTATGTTTTGGCCTATGAAACTAATGAATTCTGCCCTGGCCCATATAACTCATCCTGCAACTGCCGGCTCATGGCATTTGCCCATAGATGTAATAAGTGCCAATGCCCCCAAAAAAAACTACTAATATTAGCCATTTTCTTAAGTATAATTTTCAAATTTTTTTTTGGATCTATATAAAAAAACCTATTGTTTAACTTTTACTATTCTGTACTTAATTTTACCTGGCAACTTGATACAAAAAAAAAAAAAAATACAACTTATTACTTTTAATCAATATTCAGTTACTAAGCTAATACTTAAACCCGCCCCCGCACTCAAACTTCTGTATTTTTTTTTTAGGAGTAAGGGACTCAAACTTTATACTGATTTCATGCTCAGTTATATTCAATTTTTCTTTGCCTTATCATGAAAATAATTTTAAAGTGTTTACTATTTCGTTCCCAATTCTATACACCTTTAGCCTATACCGTTCCATAATTACCATTTAAGTTAATTTATGCCTCGGCGATTTTTATGTTATTGCTTAAATGAATACATCTCAGACTGATAATTGACGATCGGCAAACCCCCTAATTCCTTATTTACTGCATTGTTGCTTCCCCTACATATTAGCCGCGGTGAGCACTCATAAGCCACTTAAGAATGAAATGCTTTTAAGATGAATATCTCCGCACATTCCCAACAACCCAAACTGAAGCATTAGACGATGGGAAAGATATCGATTATTGTGAACGATCGAAGCGATCCAAACCCCTCTGTTCGCCATAGCAAACCTATGTTGCCTCCTTAATTTCGATATGATTCATGGCAACTTTAAGCGCAACGAGAAAAATCAAGCCACGTAAAATTACGAACAAGATTAGAGATAACATAGAAAGACTGACGATAGTAGAATTAAGACAAAAGTAAAAATGAGGATTTTTTCAGAGATTTTTTTTGGATATAATTGGGATATATGCTAAAGTTAGGGTTTTTTGGGTATTAGGCTGGTAGAATTGGGATAAAAGTAAAGTCAGGGGTTTTTATGAGACAAAATTTTTTTGGATATAATGAAACAGATGTTAAAGTTGAGATTTTTTTTTTTTTGATATTTGGCCTCAGTATAATAGCAAAGCCACGATGTTAAAAAGAAACATATTGCTGAAGCTGTGGCTCTTGGGCAATGTGGCTCTTGGGCAATAATTGAATCTTTATTGGGCTGTCGAGCAATAAATCTAGTTAAAAAGCCCAATTATAAAAAGCATCAATCGGGGACCTTGATTGACTTTAATGGTATTGATTGTAGAAACATTGGATCCGAGGAGAAAGTTGAAATTTTGCGCCGTATTGTTTATGACTAGTTTATGATGATATCGCAAAAAGCTTATGAGATGTATGATAAGGCAAAGAAATCTTAGTGCATTTAGCATATGATTTTTTTTTTCTAGGCCATCGCATCGAGTTGCTCTTTTTAAGGCGACTGCCGACACGTGGGTGACTTCGGTTTAGACACGAAAGTGTTCCTAGCCTCGACTTCTTTTAAGAATTCCCCTCAATTTATATGATTTAAAACAGTAATTTTAGATCGCTTGGATATACACAATTCTAGACAGATGCCCAGTTCGACAAAGGTGAGGTGGTTTGGACTTTTTATATTCACTTCACAATTCACATCTTTCTCTCAAGTCCATAAGATAGCCTACTGAACATTTATGATATGCTGCTAGTTTATCATCCATAGAAAAAGAAGAAGAAAAGAAATAAACCTGTCCTATGAGGAGAATATTTCTTTTCCTTTTGGAAAGGATAAGATTTTTTTGTTTGGAAGTTCCATTCACGTTTCCTAAATTAATTTTTCAGATATTATTCTTGCTTTTTTTTTTTATCGCCAAATTGCTAATGAGATGTATGATAAGGTGAAAAAATCTTAGTGCATTTAGCATATTTTTTTTTCTAGGCCATCACATCAAGTTGCTATTTAATAAGGCGACCGCCATTACGTGGTGGACTTTGGGTTTAGGCACGAAAATGTTCCTGCCCTCAAATTGCCTGGAGAATTATTCCTCATAAACAATAAAATAATTCCACATACTTATCACTTTAAGTAATAGTATATATTCTTGGGAATATTATGATTACATCTGTACATGTCCACGAGCTACGAACGTGAAATGATGTCCCTCGCTTTTCCTCTGAACTTTTTCACTCTGGTCAATCCCTTTTGGAGCGCTTTTTCAATCTAACAGCTGGGTTTCCCAAAAGATCTGTGCATGGCTTTCCTCTGAAAATCTCTCCATTCGAGAACCCGAAGGTCGATTAGGGTTTCATTACGTGGATGAGAAAGGGAAGCCTCGTGATGACCCAGGGCCACAAGACTTTCATGCATTACGATAGAAATGCCGAGGTTATTTAGGTTTCGTCTATTTCGTAAAAAATAAACATTCGAATAATATTTTTTTCAAAATGATCTCTTATATCGTCTATAAAAAAAAAAAAAATTCTTTTTCATCGTCTACGAAATTGTCGATCATGAGGAAAATTTCAACTGAAGAATTATTTCAAGTGATAGAAATGATCATTTTTAGAATTTTTTTTTCAAATTATTTATTTTTCGCGAAACAAATGGAGTATCAGATTTTCCAATTAGGTCTTGATGGTGTCGATTGCTTAAACATTGTGGATAACTATCTGGAGTTCGATACGGGTAATTAAAAAGAAAAAAGAACAAATTCTTTCATGATGTAGCTATGTCGTCTATTAGCAACATTATGATATTTAGTTGATTTAGTATATTTTTCAGGATTATGTACCCATCTCCTTTGATAGTTCATATCCTTAATCGATTATATTTACATTATCTTTATCTAATTACCTTAGTTAATCTTCTAATAAAGACTAGGATAGATTTCATGTACTCTTTTCTAGATACATCAAAATATATAGTAATTCTCCAATTCTTTTATGTTCTATTCTCAATTGGTATTAGTCCAACAAAAAAAAAAAATGGTATTAGAGCCATCATTCCTAAGGAAACCTGCAGTGTAAATAGCGCCTAGTGCACCCTGCACCCCTTTGCAAAATATCTATCCAGCTGACAATGTTCACCCAAGTGCCTCATTCGTGTCTGACTAAACGCTACATGGTCGTGCTTCAATGCTAGTCGCATCGTATCGACTGGTCAAGCCTTTCCCATAGAGGTGGCTTTTCTTTCGATACTAGTCACACAAGCCGCATTGCTCAGTAAATATTTTTTCAATCTAGCCATATAGGCCACTTGATACTATGATGCCAGCCGTATAGGCCACATTGCTCAGTTACTATTTTGCAAGCCAGCTGCATCGACCGCTTGTTGTTTCCCCTACAATTCTTTTCCATTTACCCATTGTGTAGAGAAGCCAACATCGATACTAGACTCGCCGCCCTCAAACCAACTAGATCTGGAAGTTTCGCCATGCATAGCCACTGGACGTTGCCTAATTCGCCACGTCTCAGCACACTGTTTAGATTTGCATTCAAATTCAAGTTCACATCTTCTATGCAACTTGAGTTTGAGGGGGTATTAGCAATAGTATGATATTTAGTTGATTCAATATCTATTTAGGATTATGCATATATCTCCTTTGATAGTAAATACACTTGATTGATTATATTTTATATTATTTTTTATTACCTTTTTAGTCTTCTAATAAAGCCAAATAGGCTCTATGTACTCTCTTCTAAATACATCGAAATACAGAAATTCTCCGATTCTTTTCTACTCTATTATCAACTTCGTCCTTAATTACAGGTCCGGATCAAGACACTCACATTGTGATACCTAAACTATTTGAATCCGAGCGTAAATTTCTGAGTATGCTTATACTTTATGGCTACTTCTAGACAAAGAACAAGTTACGTACATAATTGCCAACGGGACCCATAATAAGAACAATCTTTCAGTGGTGGACCACGTATAATGTGAGTTCATCAACGATGTCTTTGGGACACTTTTAAGTGACTAATTAAGAAAATAGTGGGGTTTTCAATGTGTTAACTGTTCTCGTGAAGTATGTATCATTATTAGGGACTGTTAGATTAATTAAATATTAAACCACGCCTTCATCCAATAGCTTAAGCTTTTAGAACAGTTGGCAGTGATCCCACAAAATCTCACATGGTATCAGAGCAGGAGGTCCTGAGTTCAAATCCTTCCAAGCCCCTATTTATCTCTCCAGTGATATATGTCCACATTTAGTACTAGGAAAAAAAAAAAGACCAGACTAAGCGTGAGGGGGTGTTAGATTATTAAATATTAAACCATGTCTTCATCCAATAGCTTAAGTTTTTGAACAGTTGGCAGTGGTCCCACAAAATCTCATGGGGACAATTGGCATTTTCCATTAACAAGATCCTATCTCTTTGTCTTTGTTATTAAAGTGCAAATGCCATTTGTTTCACTTTAGTTTTTCAAAATTACCTTTATAATACAGGATGCTGATCGTGAACAACCACTTAGTTCCTATGCTCTCATTACATAACTAGCCCATTACACGGATACAATAGCACTTGCGTAATCCCCGGTGATATTTATTCCTATCTATAGGTCACTTTAACAAGAAGCTCAAGGCCATGTCTAAACAATTTTATTTTCGAAATAAATTAATTGAACCTAACATGAGAATATTATCAGTTTTGGAAGCGCAAAGTTTTCTTAGCTAATGACTTCATTAGTGCCTGGGATATTTCTTGAACGAATTTCATAATATACGGAATGTGTTAAAGAGTGACGCGACGGACCATTTAAAGAGATTTTGCAGTTTCTAATACAACATCTCCCCTTAGGTTAACGGCTACTCAATGCACGAAAAATAAAATATCAACATAATGACAGAAATGATCCTTGAACTTTGCCCAATGCGCAAGTGGTCTTTGAATTTTAAATGTGCTCAATATGGTTCATGAACTTCAGTCCATTGCACAATGTCGTCCCTGAACTTTTAAATTTGTTCAATGTGATCCCGAACTTTCAGTACAACATTGAATATTTTCACACAAAATAGGAATTAAATCGAATGAGTACCAAAAGTTTAGGAACAACATTCAATAATTAAAAGTTTAGGGACGACATTACACATTAGATAAAATTTGAGAGATCGCATAGAGCAAATTTAAAGTTGAGGGACAGCGTTACACATTGAGCAAAAGTTTATGGGTTATTCTATCATATTTACCCTAAAAAATATCCTCTGTAATACTATGGTTAAGATTCTTTGCGTATAGTTGCGGCTTAAGATCCTTTTTATCCACTTTCCAACTTGTCCACGTCTCTGTCGAACTAGTTAATATTGGTAGTAAGGCTGCGTATGGTAATGATTCTGATCCCAAAAAACTGATTCTGATTAAAATGAATTTTTTTATTCTGTTCCTGGATGAATTTTGGAGAACCAGAAACGCGTTTGATAACTACACAAAATTTATATTTCAAAAAATGTTTCTCTTCTATTTTTTTTTTCATTTAAGTCAAATAACTATGTAGTTACTTAGGCCCCAATTTATGAAATGAGGTCAAACTAGCATAATCTAAGCTTTTTCTATTTTTAGGAAATTTCTAAATTTTTTGTGATTTTTAAAAATTTTCCAATTTTTTTTTAATTTTTTTTATTTTTATTAGGTTGAGAGAAAAGTGATGAGAAAACTGACAGGGAAAAGTAAAAGATGTGACATTTCATTATGTTTTGTGATTGTGAAAAGTGATTCTTTTTCAGAACCAACTTTTTTTGGTTCTAGATTTTGCTCTAAAAACTGATTCTGATTCTTTAAAACTGATTTTGGGAACAGAATCATAATCAGAATTATTTGAGTTACCAAACATAATTCTCATTCTTTACTGTTCTAGGGAACAGAATCAGAGGATGAGAATAGTTATCATAGGCAGCCTAAATATCTTACAATATAAAGGAGGGCAATATCGCAATAATGTAGGGGATCTGTTGAGGCATGCAATGCAAATTCGGTGCGCAGGGTTTGGGCGCATCGAAGTGTGAAACCAATTCCTGGCATAAAAAAAGAGAGAGCGAGAAACCAACTGCTCCGACACAGCTGCTGTGTCTTTGCCCATATATATGTCCTCTCTCTTTCCCTTCTCTCTCTAGAAAAAGAAGCAAATCTCCATCACATCTTCCATTGTTGTTCTCTGCAAATCTCGAGTCCCATATTGATTTTAATGATATATGATGATATCGCAAAAGATGATGAGATGTATGATAAGGTGAAGAAATCTTAGTGCGTTTAGCATATCATTTTTTTTTCCCTAGGCGAGTGCATCTAGTTGCACTTCAACAAGGCGACTGCCAACATGTGGGTGACTTTGGGTTTAGACACGAAAGTGCTCCTGGGCTCGACTTCTTTTAAGAATTCCCTTCAATTTATATGATTTGAAAGCGGTAATTTTAGATCGCTTGGATATATACAATTCTGGACAGATGCTTGGTTTGACGAAAGGTGAGGTCGTTTGGACTTTTAATGTGCACTTCACAATTCACATCTATCTCTCAAGTCTATGAAATAGTCTTACCGAATATTTAGGATATGTTCCTAGTTTATCATCCATAGAAAATAAAAATAGAAATAAACCTCTCCCAAGGAGGAGAATATTTCTTTTCCTTCGGAAAAGATAAGAATATTTCGTTGCATTCACACCTTCTAAATTAATTTTGCAGATATATTCTTGCTTTTTTGCCGCAAATTGCCTAGAGAACTATACCCCATAAACAATAAATAATTCCACATACTTGTCACTTTAAGTACCAGCATATATTCTTGGGATTTTTAGGATTATATCTGTCCATGTCCATGACCTAAGAACGTGAAACGTTTGAACTTTTTCACTTTGTCATCCCTTTTGGAGGCTTTTCTTACTCCCTTTTTCTACCATGAAATCTAACAGCTGTGGTTTCCCAAAACATCTGTACATGGCGGGCGCTCCTCTGAAAATCTCTCCCATTCGAGAACGCGAAAGGGCGATTAGGGTTTCGTCACGTGGATGAGAAAGGGAAGCCTCGTGATGACCCAAGGCCACAAGACTTTCATGCATTACGATGGAAATGACGAGGTTATTTAGGTGTCTGTCTATTTCGTAAAAAATAAACATCCGAATAGTATTTTCTTAAAATTGATCTCTTGTATCGTCAATCGAAATAACCAATAAATCTTTTTCATCATCTATGAAATTATTTAGACATAAATTATCATCGATAATAAAAAAATTTCAATTGAATAATTATTTCAAGCGACACAAATGATCATTTTTAGAAAATATTTTTCAAATTACTTATTTTCGCGAAACAAATGGAGCATCAGATTTTGCAATTTGGTCTTGATTGGTCTCGATTGGTCTCGATTGCTTAAGTATTGTGGATAATTGCTGGAGTTTAATACGGTTAATTAAAAGAAAAAAAAAAGAAACAATTCTTTCACGACATAGCTATATCGTCTGTTAGCAATATTATGATACTTTATTTGATTTAGTATATCTTTTTATGCATATATCTCCTTTGATAGTTCATATCATAATTGATTATATTCGATATTATCTTTATCTAATTACCTTAGTTAGTCTTTTAATAAAGCCTATGAATAGGACTCTATGTACTCATTTCTAGATATATCGAAATATATAGAAATTCTCCAATTCTTTTATACTCTATTCTCAATTGGTATTAGAGCTTCTGTTCCTAAGGAAACATGCATTGAGTGTACATAGCATCCGGTGCACCCTGCATCCCATAACAAATAAATCCATCCCGCCGACAGTATTCACTCGAGTATCTCATTTTGTGCTGACCAAACGCTACGGTGGTTGTGTTTTGATGCCAACCGTGCCATCTTGACCAGTCAATCTTTTCCCACGGAGGTGGCTTTTTTCTTTCGATGCTAGCCACACAAGCTGCATTTCTCAGTTACTGTTTTGCAAGTTTGCTGCATCGACTGCTTGCTATTCCCATATGATTCTCTACCTTTTGCCTTTCGTTTCGAGAAGTCAACACCACCATCAGACTTGCCGCCCTCAGACCAGTTAGATCTAGAAGTTTCACCACGAACAGCCATCAAACGCTTCTAATCACCATGTCTCAACATGTTGTTTAGACTTGTATTCAAACTCAAGTTGACATCTTCTATGCACCCTGAGTTTGAGGAACCTATAATGAGAACAATCTTTCAGCGATGGACCACATATAATGTGAGTTTAGTAACGATTTTCTTTGGGATAGTTTTAAGTGACTAAATAAGAAAATAGCAGGGTTTTCAATGTGTTAACTGTTCGCGTGAAGTATGTATCGTTATGAGGGACAATTGAAATTTTCCATTAACTAGTGTTATGGAGGGCCCTTGTTAACAAGATCCTATCTCTATGTCTTTGTTACTAAACTACAAATGCCATTTGTCTCATTTTTGGCTTTCAAAAGTTACCTTTATTGTCACGCCCCTAAACCACTATAAAAGGGGTTATGACAAGACTGTCTTTTCTCAAAAGGACGCAGCCTCAACATAACTAAAAAATCAACTTGATAGTTAATATGTACATCAATGTATATACTTGATAAAGAGGTCATTTGGTTATAAAAATTAGAGATTGCTACTAAACCATTAAAGGATATATTTACATATTTACCAAAAAGATATATACAACTATCTATCAAAAGGATGTACATCTCCAACAAGCACCTCAAATGCTCATCATAGCCATATCCAACTCACAATTCATATCCAAATGCCCCTACTAACAAAAATATCATTTGCTAATGATTGTTTACGTCTTACTTGCGACTCACTGAATTTGAAAGACAAGGAAGATAGAAGAAGTGAGTTAACACGGTTCAGTGAGTAATACATTTCTTTTAAAAGAATCGAATATCATTATGTACATTTAATACAAAAAATATAACTCATTTACACTAAACTCAGAAAATATCAAATCTTTACGACCAAAATGAGTTATATATTACCTTAGCATAATATATTCATAGCAAAAGCATTCATTTCAAATCATAACATCAAGGCACATATCAATGGTCTAACCTATTAATCAATCTCAAAAACACATATTAAGATTCATCGATTGATCAATCTTATAATCTTGTCAAAACATATGTCAATAGTCTATCCATTAACCAATCTCGTGCTTAAGATCCAATCAAAGTCATGCATAATGCCTCGTGACAAAGGCGACTAAGATTTCCTATAGCAAGATCTCCATCTATAATGCCGATGGCTCGGCTTACAAGAATATTCTAAACTAGTATGTGCATACTCACAAAATCGTCAAATGGGTTCACACAATCTTAAGCATCATAAACTCACAAACACCATCATTATCATCAACCAAAATATATATCACAACCAAAATTAGAAATCATCTCGTAAACTGATTTAACAAATTGAATCATATAACTTTTACGTTTCATTTATCAACAAAACACAATAAATGTCCAATCTATATTTTTATGCATTAAATATGCTTTAAGCGCTGCTTTTACTTTCTTTAAAAGAACAAATTACATGATAACTCATAATATATATTCTTATTATTTTTAGAAAAACATGAGCTTACAAAAACAAAGAAGCAATAAATCGCTTATCTAATAACGTCAAAGCACCCACAAGAGTCATTCGAGCTGACGCGTCTGAATTCCTATTAAATATACGAAAAACAGATAAAAAAATAGAGAAACATGCTACTCTAACGCAGGACTCGAATAATTTATACCAATTTAACATTAGAATGACGACTACGCGAAAACAGAAGCTTGCCCATAGCGGAAAACCATTACTCTTCGCTATGGACAGCTTGTGTGTTGAACTCTTTAAGGCTATAACTCCCTCCATTGAGCTCCGTTTTACAAATGAAAATCGAGGATATAAGCCCTCGAAGTGTACTGTTTGCATAGTACAGTAGCGTACCAGATTTGAACAACTCACTCTGGGAAAACCATAATATCAAATCAACATCCGTCAAATTTTATGGCTCCATAACACCCTAAAGTTTTATCCTTATGTATAAACGTAGCCAATCGACTCCTTAATTAAGTCCACAAACTCAGAATCTACCGAATTTTGAATTCTACTATAATTGTTTAATACAACTTTAAAAAGATGGAACATAGCATTAAGTGCTTATCCGGCATAGTGATTCACGTCTAAAACGGCTTCAGGTCATGTGGCGCAAAAATTTTCTTCTCTTTTACTCTCTCGGCCTCGAGCCCTCCCTCTTTTCTTTCGGTTTTTGTCGATGGTCTTTGTACCATATGCTAAAGCAGGAAAAAGGAAGCAAAAGGTTGGGGCTGGCTTTGGGTAAAGTTAAAGGAAAATGAGCTCAGTTATTTAATGCGTGGCCCATTCATTACATTTAACATGATGCTGATCGAATGGCATAACTAAGATATTTGGGTGTATGCTCTCATTACATACCTTCTTTCTATGCATAAGCAGCCCACTTCACAGACACAATAGCACTTGCCTAATCACCGCTGATATGTATTCTTATCTATAGGTCACTTTAACAAGAAGCACAAGGCCATGTTGAAGCAATTCTATTTTCGAAATAATTAATTGAACATGACACGAGTACATTATCAGTTTTGGAACCGCAAAGTTTTCTTAGCTAATTACTTCATTAGTGCCTGGGATATTTCTTCAACGAATTTCCTAATAGTATGGTTTGTGTTAAAGAGTGACGCGACGAACCATTTAAAGAGATTTTGCAGTTTCTAATACAATATCTCTTAGGTTACGAATACTCAACATAGGAAAAATAAAATATCAACATAATGACATAAATAATCCTTGAACTTTGCCCAATGTGCAAGTGGTCTTTGAATTTTAAATGCGTTTAATATGGTTTATGAATTTTAGTTCAATGCGCAATGTCGTCCATCGACTTTAAATTTGTTCAATATGATCCTTGTGCTTTTGGTACACGTTCAATTTAATTCCTGTTTTGTGTGAAAGTTTAGGAACACATTGAATAATTTAAAGCTTAGGGACGACATTTCGTATTGGACAAAAGTTGATGGACCATATTGAGCAAATTTAAAGTTCAGAGACAATATTACACGTTGAGCAAAGTTTAGGGATCATATTTACCCTAAGAAATCCTCTGTAATGCTATGGTTAAGATTCTTTTTCATATAGTTGCGGCTTAAGATCCTTTTTATCCACTTTCCAACTTGTCCACGTCTCTGTCGAACTAATTAATATTGGCAGTAAATATCTCACAATATAAAGGAGGGCAATATCGCAATAATGTAGGGAGATCTGTTGAAGCATGCAATGCAAATTCGGTTTTTTTTTTTTTTTTCAATTTAGGATTTTAATTTTTTTTTTTTTACGAAAATAGGTTTAAAAAAAATTATATTTACCGATTTGGGATCCGCGCGGCACAATTAACGCCGCACGTGCCCCGCGCGGCGGTCACAATGTTGCCCTGGGCCAGGCGGCATTCGGGCCCGTGCGGCATTCTAAGTACCGCGCGGGTCCAAGGCCCACAAGCCCGAATTTAATTATTTTAATTATTGATAATTGTGTTATAAAAATAAGCTTGAAAAAGGGAGAAATTATATTTTAAAATTTATATAAATATAAATGTTAAATCACATAAAAAAATAAAAAAAAATTATTTGAAGGATTTGGGCTGTGCGGGAATGCCACATGGGCCCGTGCCGTATTCACTGTGTCACGCGAGGCCCAGTGCCGCTCGGCCCGGGGTGGCATCGTGACCGCCGCACGGGGCCTGTGCGGTATCGTGACTGTCGCGCGGATCCCAAATCGGTAAATATAATTTTTTTAAACCTATTTTTGTAAATAATTTTTTTAAAATCATAAATTGGAAAAAAACCTTGCAAATTCGGTGGGCTCGGTTTGTGCGCATTGAAGTGGGAAACCAACTGCTCCGACACATCTGCTGTGTCTTTGCCCTTGTATATATATATGTCCTCTATCTTTTCCTTCTCTCGCTAGAAAAAGAGGCAAACCTTCATCACATCTTCCATTGTTGGTCTCTGCAAATCTCGAGCTCCAAACCCAACTCCTCATTCCTCCTCCTGCTTTCTCTTTCAAGAGAGATGGCCGACCCCAAGTACGCTTACCCTTACCCTCCTCAAGGTACTCTCTCTCTCTCTCTCTATTCTGTACTTTTTCATGCATGCTCTTGATTATTTCATGAAAAATCTTTTCTCGGACGCCGTCATGGAGGTACCCTTTTCCGTTTTCCGTGCGATCGTGCTTCTTTTCACACGATCTGTCGTCGATCCTTCGTTGATGTTGTTGACGATAGTTCTGTTCTGTGTTGGTTATTCTGATTTGATTATTCTGTTTATCTTTCTGGGTTGGTTTGTTGGGTGTGGTTCAAGGATACTACCAAGGTCCTCCGGTCATGGCTCCTCCGCAGTACGCGGCAGCTCCGCCGCCCCGGCGAGAACCAGGTTTCTCGAAGGATGGTATTTTTTTTTTTTTTTAAATTTCTTCATTTACTTCTTTGTTAATTAAGGTTATAATGCGATGTTTTTATTGTTTTCTTTTATCAAAGCTACTCTTTTCTTTGATTTGCAGTCTCGCGGCTCTCTGTTGCTGTTGCCTGCTCGACGAGTGTTGCTGCGACCCCTCGATCATATTCGCTAGCTGAGTGGTGGATATTGTTCGACATTTGCTTGCACAGTCAAACTCGAATAAATTTGGAAAGTTGTGGTTTGCGAGTGAATTTTTATTAATTTATCTTTTGCTTTCGATTAATCTATTTTAATTGCGTCGTGTGTGTGGATTACTTGCGACATCTTGGTAAAGATATCCGATGTACTATTTATTCGGAATCAAGAACAAATATTGCGTGAAGAATATGCAAAATTGTCCTCCGCTGTTCCACACCGACATAATTGCGCGAGAAAGGAAACTCATTCTTAATTAAAGAGGTTCATATGATCTGCGTATGTACAAGATCACATGGTATGGAAATTAAATCACAATTTTACGTCTAATAACTGTATCGTAAATACATAATCTTTTGGCTGTGAAAGCACTTAAAAATGAAGGGGCCGATATCAAAAATCATCTTAGAAGCGTTAAACATTTGGTTGGACATTATCCACTAGTCAAGTTTTCTAACAGGAGCAACTCTCCAGGAGGGTTGTAATCAAGCCGTGTTAAGTCGATACGTTGTCAAACTTGAGCTCCAGTCGACTCGCATAGTTGGTGCTCGAATTTTCCTTTGATCTTGATCGAGTATTGACTTTATGCTTGAGCTTGGCCCACTAAAAAGTCGAAATACGCAGAACTCGACTTGACTCAATTATGATCACTTATGAATAGCTCGAGTTCAAAAGCTCGAATAATATCTCAACTTGAGGATTTTCATATTTATTTCCACACCCATTCAATAATTATGGAAAAATTATTAGCTCTCCGAATTTGAAATCTCTTATTTGGAGAAGTAAGACAGAATCCCACGCCTTACTGAGCTCCTAGCTGGCCGAGAATTGTCCCCCCACCTACTTTCATTCTTTTGAGTACACAGATACGAAGGAGACCTCTTGTGCTTTGTGCACATCGTCTATCTTGTTGTTGATTATCCTGCTGTCCAAGTGCCCAAGGAATCCGATCTCTGTGGCCGACAGAAGGAAAGAATGCGGCTTAGCCGAACTCGAAGCACATATTTACCATCAAGCAAGAGGTGGGATCTTTCATCTTTATGCTTTTGCTCGAATTCCCACTATTCAAGTAAGAATATTTTGACGGGCTCATGCGATGAATTGAACAGTGAACGACATGTCGTACAATTAAAGACATCTCGATATTCTGGCCATGCGTAGGCATATCGTAACCTAGAAAATATTTTCTCATTTTCAAGACGAAAGAAGTTCATATCGAGAGAGCTTAATATTCGTGGAATTATATCCAAATTTCAAAGCACGTGGATTTACGCATCGAGGTATTCATATGTTATATGATAGTTTCAAATATTTATGGTCAAAAAAGTGTGAAGGCTGCAAGATTTAAATGATGTAAAATGTTGTAATATTAACACGGAATAACAGGACTTTACAAATTAAGTTAATGCGAAAACCCAAAAAAATAACGATAAATGATAAAGGACAACATAAATTACGTGGTTCATTCAAATGTCGGTACTTATATACACGAGGAGTGCCAGCAAGAACAATCTACTATAATCGGAGAATCGAAGTTATAAGTATTCAATATGCTCGTGTTTCTCGCACCTAAATTATATCTAAATTCAAAGTGTTTAAAAAAAAAACTCAAATGGATATAATGACTCACACAGCAAATCCACCGGTGTCCGAAGCTCAACGTCCGGCTGACAACACAAACGTATGCCTCCTTTGCTTTGTGTACGTCTTTGTGTGGCTACGTCAAGAGCTTACTGCTCGCCCCTTCAACTTGTGTGGCTCCTTCTATTCACCTCACTGTGTGGCCATTAAGGAAAGAGAGCACGGCCCCACTAAGTCTTCTTTTCTCTTATAACATGCGGCTACTGCAGAAGAGAAAGAAGACAGAGAACAAAATCCTTTCTTTGGCAATGACCTTCTTGCCGTCACAAGTAAGTAGATATACAAAATGAGTGCACCTCTTATTTTGTCTTTTAGTGCCAATATGAAATCTGAGAAAAAGTTGTTCGTGCAAGCCAGGTCCAACTCTTGATTTGTTAAAGATTTTCTTTTCGCAAATCATATACATATCTGTAGACAATTTAAACTCGACACATAAATTTAACAATTTGATATTAGAACCGATGTTTGATTGGTGACCCATTCCCAATATGTATCGGTATATAATGAATATCTCGAGAAAGAAATCTGGTGATCAACGAGATTTTCGGGCCAATGGGCATTGTAGTGTAGTAACGCGGGCCCGATGGGCATTGATGGAGATTCAAGTTGAGATATGTTGGTGCAGACGGATACTTGAATTAAGGAAGAGCAGATCTAACACTAGAGCTTACGCGTGAGGGGGAGACTGTCAGGATACACATGTGAGTAGTGTTAGAGAAGTCATACATCGGAGAATTGACGTGGTCTAGAACAGTTAATATATCCAAGTTAGCCCATAATTTATTAGCTTAAGCTTTTGAGTAAAGGTAGATCCAACTGGATATGTTGACGGGCTCGGACTTGAGTTTTCTCTTGGAGAACTCTCCGGATGAAGGTATCGGACTTCTGCTGCGTGCTTCTGACAATTTGCCCCTTACACATCGGGCCTTAGGTTGAAGGTAGCGACAACCCATATCTCTCCTGTGTGACTATTGAGTCTAGACTTGTTAGTAACCTGATCTCTTATGCTAGTGTTGGGTAGTCTTGAGCTTATTTCATCCTAAAAGGGGAGAGATAAAGAGTGTTGCGCCTTTCACTCAGGGCTCGACATGTGAAGGAGAGATTATTGAAGTTGTCCTAACTAATGTAGGACAACTTCAATAATCTCTCCTTCACATGTCGAGCCCTGAGTGAAAGGCGCAACACTCTTTATCTCTCCCCTTTTAGGATGAAATAAGCTCAAGACTACCCACACTAGCATAAGAGATCAGGTTACTAACAAGTCTAGACTCAATAGTCACACAGAGAGATATGGGTTGTCGCTACTTCAACCTAAGGCCCGATGTGTAAGGGGCAAATTGTCAGAAGCACGCAGCAGAAGTCCGATACCTTCATCCGGAGAGTTCTCCAAGAGAAACTCAAGTCCGAGCCCGTCAACATATCCAGTTGGATCTACCTTTACTCAAAAGCTTAAGCTAATAAATTATGGGCTAACTTGGATATATTAACTGTTCTAGACCACGTCAATTCTCCGATGTATGACTTCTCTAACACTACTCACATGTGTTCCTGACAGTCTCCCCCTCACGCGTAAGCTCTAGTGTTAGATCTGCTCTTCCTTAATTCAAGTATCCGTCTGCACCAACATATCTCAACTTGAATCTCCATCAATGCCCATCGGGCCCGCGTTTACTACACTACAATGCCCATTGGCCCGAAAATCTCGTTGATCACCAGATTTCTTTCTCGAGATATTCATTATATACCGATACATATTGGGGAATGGGTCACCAATCAAACATCGGTTCTAATATCAAATTGTTAAATTTATGTGTCGAGTTTAAATTGTCTACAGATATGTATATTGATTTGCGAAAAGAAAATCTTTAACAAATCAAGAGTTGGACCTTGCTTGCACGAACAACTTTTTCTCAGATTTCATATTGGCACTAAAAGACAAAATAAGAGGTGCACTCATTTTGTATATCTACTTACTTGTGACGGCAAGAAGGTCATTGCCAAAGAAAGGATTTGTTCTCTGTCTTCTTTCTCTTCTGCAGTAGCCGCATGTTATAAGAGAAAAGAAGACTTAGTGGGCCTGCTCTCTTTCCTTAATGGCCACACAGTGAGGTGAATAGAAGGAGCCACACAAGTTTAAGGGGCGAGCAGTAAGCTCTTGACGTAGCCACACAAAGACGTACACAAAGCAAAGGAGGCATACGTTTGTGTTGTCAGCCGGACGTTGAGCTTCGGACACCGGTGGATTTGCTGTGTGAGTCATTATATCCATTTGAGTTTTTTTTTTTTAAACACTTTGAATTTAGATATAATTTAGGTGCGAGAAACACGAGCATATTGAATACTTATAACTTCGATTCTCCGATTATAGTAGATTGTTCTTGCTGGCACTCCTCGTGTATATAAGTACCGACATTTGAATTGAACACGTATTTATGTTGTCCTTTATCATTTATCGTTATTTTTTTGGGTTTTCGCATTAACTTAATTTGTAAAGTCCTGTTATTCCGTGTTAATATTACAACATTTTACATCATTTAAATCTTGCAGCCTTCACACTTTTTTGACCATAATATTTGAAACTATCATATAACATATGAATACCTCGATGCGTAAATCCACGTGCTTTGAAATTTGGATATAATTCCACGAATATTAAGCTCTCTCGATATGAACTTCTTTCGTCCTTGAAAATGAGAAAATATTTTCTAGGTTACGATATGCCTACGCATGGCCAGAATATCGAGATGTCTTTAATTGTACGACATGTCGTTCACTTGTTCAATTCATCGCATGAGCCGTCAAAATATTCTTTACTTGAATAGTGGGAATTCGAGCAAAGCATAAAGATGAAAGATCCCACCTCTTGCTTGATGGTTAAATATGTGCTTCGAGTTCGGCTAAGCCGCATTCTTTCCTTCTGTCGGCCACAGAGATCGGATTCCTTGGGCACTTGGACAGCAGGATAATCAACAACAAGATAGACGATGTGCACAAAGCACAAGAGGTCTCCTTCGTATCTGTGTACTCAAAAGAATGAAAGTAGGTGGGGGGACAATTCTCGGCCAGCTAGGAGCTCAGTAAGGCGTGGGATTCTGTCTTACTTCTCCAAATAAGAGATTTCAAATTCGGAGAGCTAATAATTTTTCCATAATTATTGAATGGTTGTGGAAATAAATATGAAAATCCTCAAGTTGAGATATTATTCGAGCTTTTTGAACTCGAGCTATTCATAAGTTGATCATAATTGAGTCAAGTCGAGTTCTGCGTATTTCGACTTTTTAGTTGGGCCAAGCTCAAGCATAAAGTCAATACTCGATCAAGATCAAAGGAAAATTCGAGCACCAACTATGCGAGTCGACTGAGCTCAGTTTGACAACGTATCGACTTAACACGGCTTGATTACAACCCTCCTGGAGAGTTGCTCCTGTTAGAAAACTTGACTAGTGGATAATGTCCAACCCAAATGTTTAACGCTTCTAAGATGATTTTTGATATCGGCCCCTTCATTTTTAAGTGCTTTCACAGCCAAAGATTATGTATTTACGATACAGTTATTAGACGTAAAATTGTGATTTAATTTCCATACCATGTGATCTTGTACATACGCAGATCATATGAACCTCTTTAATTAAGAATGAGTTTCCTTTCTCGCGCAATTATGTCGGTGTGGAACAGCGGAGGACAATTTTTGCATATTCTTCACGCAATATTTGTTCTTGATTCCGAATAAATAGTACATCGGATATCTTTACCAGATGTCGCAAGTAATCCACACACACGACGCAATTAAAATAGATTTAATCGAAAGCAAAAGATAAATTAATAAAATTCACTCGCAAACCACAACTTTCCAAATTTATTCGAGTTTGACTGTGCAAGCAAATGTCGAACAATATCCACCACTTCAGCTAGCGAATATGATCGAGGGGTCGCAGCAACACTCGTCGAGCAGGCAACAGCAACAGAGAGCCGCGAGACTGCAAATCAAAGAAAAGAGTAGCTTTGATAAAAGAAAACAATAAAAACATCGCATTATAACCTTAATTAACAAAGAGTAAATGAAGAAATTTAAAAAAAAAAAAATACCATCCTTCGAGAAACCCTGGTTCTCGCCGGGGCGGCGGAGCTGCCGCGTACTGCGGAGGAGCCATGACCGGAGGACCTTGGTAGTATCCTTGAACCACACCCACAAACCACCCAGAAAGATAAACAGAATAATCAATCAGAATAACCAACACAGAACAGAACTATCGTCAACAACACATCAAAGAAGGATCGACGACAGATCGTGTGAAAAGAAGCCACGATCGCACGGAAAACGGAAAAGGGTACCTCCATTGACGGCGTCCGAGAAAAGATTTTTCATGAATATAAATCAAGAGCATGCATGAAAAAGTACAGAATAGAGAGAGAGAGAGAGAGTACCTTGAGGAGGGTAAGGGTAAGCGTACTTGGGGTCGGCCATCTCTCTTGAAGAGAAAGCAGGAGGAGGAATGAGGAGTTGGGTTTGGAGCTCGAGATTTGCAGAGACCAACATGGAAGATGTGATGAAGGTTTGCCTCTTTTTCTAGCGAGAGAAGGAAAAGATAGAGGACATATATATATACAAGGGCAAGACACAGCAGATGTGTCGGAGCAGTTGGTTTCCCACTTCATTCGCACAAACCGAGCCCACCGAATTTGCAAGGTTTTTTTCCAATTTATGATTTTAAAAAAATTATTTACAAAAATAGGTTTAAAAAATTATATTTACCGATTTGGGATCCGCGCGACAGTCACGATACCGCACAGGCCCCGTGCGGCGGTCACGATGCCACCCCGGGCCGAGCGGCACTGGCCTCGCGTGACACAGTGAATACGGCACGGGCCCATGTGGCATTCCCGCACAGCCCAAATCCTTCAAATAATTTTTTTTTATTTTTTTATGTGATTTAACATTTATATTTATATAAATTTTAAAATATAATTTCTCCCTTTTTCAGCTTATTTTTATAACACAATTATCAATAATTAAAATAAAATTCGGGCTTGTGGGCCTTGGACCCGCGCGGTACTTAGAATGCCGCACGGGCCCGAATGCCGCCTGGCCCAGGGCAACATTGTGACCGCCGCGCGGGGCCCGTGCGGCGTTAATTGTGCCGCGCGGATCCCAAATCGGTAAATATAATTTTTTTTAACCTATTTTCGTAAAAAAAAAAAAATTAAAATCCTAAATTGAAAAAAAAAAAAAACCGAATTTGCATTGCATGCTTCAACAGATCTCCCTACATTATTGCGATATTGCCCTCCTTTATATTGTGAGATATTTACTGCCATATTAATTAGTTCGACAGAGACGTGGACAAGTTGGAAAGTGGATAAAAGGATCTTAAGCCGCAACTATATGAAAAGAATCTTAACCATAGCATTACAGAGGATTTTCTTTAGGGTAAATATGATCCCTAAACTTTTGCTCAACGTGTAATATTGTCTCTGAACTTTAAATTTGCTCAATATGGTCCATCAACTTTTGTCCAATACGAAATGTCGTCCCTAAGCTTTTAAATTATTCAATGTTGTTCCTAAACTTTCACACAAAACAGGAATTAAATTGAACGTGTACCAAAAGCACAGGATCATATTGAACAAATTTAAAGTCGATGGACGACATTGCGCATTGAACTAAAATTCATAAACCATATTAAACGCATTTAAAATTCAAAGACCACTTGCACATTGGGCAAAGTTCAAGGATTATTTATGTCATTATGTTGATATTTTATTTTTCCTATGTTGAGTATTCGTAACCTAAGAGATATTGTATTAGAAACTGCAAAATCTCTTTAAATGGTTCGTCGCGTCACTCTTTAACACAACCCATACTATTAGGAAATTCGTTGAAGAAATATCCCAGGCACTAATGAGTAATTAGCTAAGAAAACTTTGCGGTTCCAAAACTGATAATGTAACTCGTGTCATGTTCAATTAATTATTTCGAAAATAGAATTGCTTCAACATGGCCTTGTGCTTCTTGTTAAAGTGACCTATAGATAAGAATACATATCAGCGGTGATTAGGCAAGTGCTATTGTGTCTGTGAAGTGGGCTGCTTATGCATAGAAAGAAGGTATGTAATGAGAGCATACACCCAAATATCTTAGTTATGCCATTCGATCAGCATCATGTTAAATGTAATGAATGGGCCACGCATTAAATAACTGAGCTCATTTTCCTTTAACTTACCCAAAGCCAGCCCCAACCTTTTGCTTCTTTTTTCCTGCTTTAGCATATGGTACAAAGACCATCGACAAAACCGAAAGAAAAGAGGGAGGGCTCGGCCGAGAGAGTAAAAGAGAAGAATTTTTGCGCCACATGACCTGAAGCCGTTTTAGACGTGAATCACTATGCCGGATAAGCACTTAATGCTATGTTCCTTCTTTTTAAAGTTGTATTAAACAATTATAGTAGAATTCAAAATTCGGTAGATTCTGAGTTTGTGGATTTAATTAAGGATTCGATTGGCTACGTTTATACATAAGGATAAACTTTAGGGTGTTATGGAGCCATAAAATTTGACGGATGTTGATTTGATATTATGGTTTTCCCAGAGTGAGTTGTTCAAATCTGGTACGCTACTGTACTATGCAAACAGTACACTTCGAGGGCTTATATCCTCGATTTTCATTTGTAAAACGGAGCTCAATGGAGGGAGTTATAGCCTTAAAGAGTTCAACACACAAGCTGTCCATAGCGAAGAGTAATGGTTTTCCGCTATGGGCAAGCTTCTGTTTTCGCGTAGTCGTCATTCTAATGTTAA
>JAGVVM010010506.1:0-19994 GCA_019149425.1 Psidium friedrichsthalianum
CCTCCACTAAAGCCATTCCTATGTAGGCTAAGAATTTGCAATAGCTGAAGATGGCACAAAGATTTCGGAATCTGACCATTTAACTTGTTATCCTCCAACAGAAAAAATGCCAACGATTGCAAGCTTTCCAACATCGAGGAAGCCTCCCAGATAGTTGATTCTTTGAGAGATTAATTTCCTTTAGCCACTTCAACTTACATAGAGAACTCGGAATGCCACCGGTGAGATTATTACCCCAAAGAAACAAATATTCTAACTGCGGCATCTTATCTCCGATATCTTGGGAAATTTGCCCTCTAAGCATGTTGCTTGAAACATCTAAATATACAATGTCAGAGGAAATATTGTAGAGCCAATCAGGAATGTCATCTGAGATGCTCGCATTTGGCATCATCAAACGGGTAATATTCCTTTGTGTTCGAAGCCATTTTGGAAATTCAGGTCCCACTTTGCAATCCGACAAGTCTATCGCACGAGCTTGGAATGGAGGAACCCAAGTAGAGCTCATGTTTAATATGAGTTGATTAGATGAAATGTATAACTCGGTCAAGCTTTCGAGATTTTCAAAGTGTTGTTCGCTTATAACTCCACTTAGTAAATTTTCCTGAAAGTAGAGCCCCTTTAAATTCGATAGTCGCCCGATGCTCTCCGGAATTGTCCCGCTCAATTTGTTATATCTTAAATCCAGCTCTCTTAGAGATGACAGCTCCACCAAATTGGTAGGAATAGAACCAGAAATCGAGTTCCCGCCAAGATAAAGGCGCTCTAGTTCCTTGAAATCTCCGAATTGATTTGGTAGGCCACCACTAAAATTATTGAAGGAAACATCAAAGATCTTCCACTTACTTTGTACGCAACCGAGGGGACCACCTAAAATGTCGGAGATATTCCCATTGAAGTTGTTTCCGCTTAAGCGTACCACTTGCAATTTGCAAAGGCTGCTCAAGTTTCTCGGAAGAGAACCTTGTTGCATATTGAAGACATGTCAAACGAGGCAAGCCTTTGATTATTCTCGATGATTGCCATGGGAAAAGGGCCACTAATATAATCGATGTTAGACAGATCAATATGTTCTAGCTTGCTCAAGTTGTAGATCCATGGCCAGATGGAAGAATTTATAAGATTGGAACTGACATCAAGAAATTTAAGAGATGTGAAATTGGGCAGCGATGAGACAGAAACATCTTGCAATTCACATGATCTCAATCCTAAAGATTGCAAAGATGAAAGCATGTTAATGGAACCGAACCAATCTTTGGCCTTCGAAAGGTTAGCACCGGATAGGTGCAAGTATTTCAAGGAGGATAATTTCGATATCCAATCAAGGTCGTTCGAGATTAAATAACTTAGACCAAAGTCACCACTAAGATCCAGGTATTGTAATTGGAAAGGTTATTGAGATGCCGAGGAATATCTCGCCAAAGCCTGCATACGAGAGGTTAAGATACTCCAATTTCTGAAGAGAAGCAAAGAACATTGGGATCTTCTGGGTAAAAAAGTTGTTGCCACTGAGGTCGAGATACTTCAGATCCTTCAATTTAGTTAAAGAAGGAACTATGTTACCTCCAAGCATGCACTTATATGAAGGTTCGAAGAAGTCAATAAGGATCTCTTCAGTACATGGATTGTGAAGATCGAGCTTCAGGATATGACCGGTCTTCTCGTCGCATTGGACTCCTTTCCACTTGCAACATTCCTCTCCGGTCCACGACGACAGGCGTTTCGAAGGGTCGGTGAGACCACGCTTGAACTTCAGGAGAGCTTCTCTCTCCGCAACAATACAGCTTACATTGGTTGAAGCATTGGAATGGCCGAATTTGATTACTTGAATGACAAAGATCGCCAATAAGAAGGTAGACACAAGGCCATCGTAAGACGACATAGGTTTTTTATGACCCGAGAACAAGTGTGCGATAATGGGCTTTGATTCACCAAGAGACGAGTCACCATAATATATTGTTGAGTTGAGGCCATTTCCTGATCATTGTCCATCATGACTTCCGGAAGGACGATTCTAACTTTCCAAGTCAATGTTTTCAAGACCCGCCGATGGGGTCAACCCATCAAATATTAGCCCAAAACGCGGATCGTCTTTAATCCTGAGGAATGGCTTTATTGGTGAGGTCATTTCCTGATCACTGTCCATCATGACTTCCGGAAGGACGACTCCAATTTTCCAAGTCAATGCCTTCCAAGACCCGCCAAACGGTCGACCCATCTAAATCAACCCAAAAGGCGTGTCAAAGTAGGTGGACAAACAAAAACGAAGAAAGAGGGTTGATGTAGCTGGTTCCCTGCAATTTTTTTTGAAGTTTTTTTTTTTAAATCTCTCCATTCGAATGTTGCAAAATTAATTCGCTTTAGGAAATTTATTCAAAAGGTTATTGCATGACACGATAATTTGAATGTTGCAGTTTTTTTTTTTCATTATCGTTATGTAAAAACAGTTCGGGATGCCAATGAACGATTTTCAATTTTTTTTTTGGGGCCATGTTTCTTTGGAATTAGATCTTTCATGTGCTTGATCTCACACATGCCTTTTGGACCTCGATAACTAATCTCATATCTATGTTCAATCATCTGCTATTAAATTGACAAGAAGAGGCTTTTCGATATTGTAAGTGTCCAAAAACTATTTGTGCCACATAAAATGTTGGTAATTTATCCATTCTTTTACAGTTTGCAAATTTCTCTGCACTAATGCTTAAATCCTTTGGAGCTTCTCATTACAAAATTTTTTGAGCAGATAGTCCAGCCAAGTGGTGTGGCAAAACCGAAGTATAAACTGAATCCAAATGCGAACCGAACTAAAAAAATTTTTGAGCAGATGCTCCTGCCGGATGGTGTGGCAAAATCGAAGTGTAAACTGAATCCAAATGCGAACCGAACTAAAAATTATTTATTTTTGTTGCCCTGGCTGAGGGCCGTGGTCAATGGGCGAGGGGTATGCAGAGGTTCTTAAAATAATTGTAATTCAATGGAAAAAGAAATGAAGATCGGTGTCATGCAAGATTGCTGGGCTGGAATTGACTGTCGTAGCGTCCCAGCTTCGTAGGTCGCCAGAGAAGCTTTCGCTGAAGAGACTCTAGACGAGATTGAAGATGAGAGCTTGGAAGGCAAAGCTAAGGGCTTAGAGAGGTTCTTGGATGGGGTCGTCGGAAGGAGGGATGGTGCGAGGAACAAAGCTGCTCGCATTTTGAATTTGCATGTTGAGTTGTGAGATCTGATGTTGTGTTTTGTATAATAACAAGCAGATCAAAGCCCAATTTCTAGGGGATGGACTGGAAGCTACGAAAGTGAAGATTTTTGTGAACTTTGGACAAGTTATGACAGCATTGCGTAAGATAGTTTCAGCGGGATGAAGAAACTTTTCCAATCGCTACGGAGCCGTTTAAGAAATTTAGAAATTTCTCTTTTACTACTCTGAGAATTATCTTGAGGAAGGTACAAATTGGCACAACTAGCTGAGACTTGATCTTTGATATTGAAGTTGCACAGTGAGCTCGTATAGATTACATTTGGAAAACGGGAAATCCCGCACCATCGCCATTTGGTCCACTTGTCGGCTTCAAGCTAGAACTCGTCATGATAAATATCCTTTGTAATCTTCCAAGAATTCCGCCAACCGATCAACAATATCGTGTAACCTTCATTCATTTTCAGACAAGTATAAAGATATTGATTAACTCCTACGATTCTGTATGTTTACCGTTATTTACATCATTTAGCGCTCATAGCCCTTAAATGTCGTCAAAAAGCTTCAGTACCCTCCATGACAACATAGATAAATTAAAAAAAAAATGGCGAAACCTCAGGACAAATCTGTATCTCAAGCGATCCCATCCAGATCCTAATACCGGGCTAACTTGAAAATCCACAAGGCTTGCGGCATCAACTCAACTTGATCTGAACTCGAACAAAGCTGCATGAAGATTTGGCTTCTGTTCAAGTATATTTCCTTGGTTTCTTCTGATGTAGAAAACCTGTGAGCAGAACATGTCAAAGTGCAGATGCTCATTATACCTCAAAATTGCACGGGAAAAGCAGAGCATTGCACTTGCAACCTCATCAACCGAGACATGACATTGGGAGATGAATACTCAATTGGAATCTCTCAGAAACCATATGAAGTCACCAAAAGGTATCGATCAAGCCTCTGATCTTAGAGCGTGCTGTACACAGACAAGATCATCCAACTTGTTGCCATCCATTTTGTACAGGTATACGCCTTCCATTTGGATAAAATGATCTTGTGCTTCCTTCCTTAGCTTCTCTAAAGGCATGAGTTCCCATTTGCTGTAATTCGAATATTTCCTGACATCACTCATGTCTGTTGAACCAGAGACCTGCCCTTGGTTTTCAGGGTCTGCGTTGCCCCAAACCTTACAACTACCAAACTGTCCCCATCCACCACTCTGACCAGCTTGACCCTCTTTAAGCGCAATGCAGCTGCATGAGCACTCCTTATCATATTGGGATTAGGCACATCTGACCAATCTTGCTTCATTTTGGCCCTCATGGGAGAATGGATTCTTATAACCTGACAAGACAAACCAAGTTAGATGAACAGTGCAGAATAAATTCACTAAGAATTACATGAGATAATTAACTTATAATCTATTTCATACACCAAGGCACTCTAATAGCTGATAATAAGCCCGCCCTTGAAGTGGATTATGACCTTTCTTCGGTTCAGAGAAATAATGAGTCCTGCAAGAAAGATTTGAAAATTGATCAGCAGCACAAATGGATCTACAGCTTTTCTCGACTCGACTAAAGTCAACAGGTAAACTTTAAGTGCATTTAGGAGAAGAAAATGATGGCATTTTGATGGCGATGGTAATGTTCTAGGTACTTACCATCTTTTCAAATCATTTCCATCATCAAACTTCTGCTAAAGTTACTACAGAAAGTTCTCACACTGTTTTCTTTTGGCTTTTATCCCAGATCAAACCGGGAGCGTGTTCCTGATCCTCAACGATACATATTAAAAGATCTGCAACCAAATTAATGATAACAATAGTAAGCATATATGCAGTTAGTAGCATACAATTTCACAATAGGAGGAGATCACGTATTTGAAAAGATTGTCCCAAGCAGTATAAGAAAAGGTAATTGAAGATAAGTGGAATGACTTTGCACAATTGTAGTAAGAAAAATTAAATGTCCCATGCAATCCCACATCCTACTGCTAAAGCAGTCCAACTCAAGTTTACAATCAGTTAAAAAGTCTCTCTCTTTTGGGATCAGTAGTCATCAGATAGAGAAGCTAAAAGGAAAATCATGAAAAGAACATGATTAGTGCACACGTTCATAAAATCAAAATGCAAAGAAAGTTCCAAATCCTGTCTATTTGATCCAAGGGATTGTGTTGCGCAGAGGAGCAAAGGGGACTGGAATGAAGTCTATTGAGCTGGCACTTTCTATGTGCGATATTGTTGACATATATGGTTTCACTGTGATCCAGGTTATACAGAATGGTTAGTTCCATTCTTACTCATGATGTTAGCTTCTTAGATGTTTTTTATAGTACCCGACTGTGGTAATTTATTTGCATTTTGATTTTATGAACGTGTGCACTAATCATGTTCTTTTCATGATTTTCCTTTAGCTTCTCTATCTGATGACTACTGATCCCAAAAGAGAGAGACTTTTTAACTGATTGTAAACTTGAGTTGGACTGCTTTAGCAGTAGGATGTGGGATTGCATGGGACATTTAATTTTTCTTACTACAATTGTGCAAAGTCATTCCACTTATCTTCAATTACCTTTTCTTATACTGCTTGGGACAATCTTTTCAAATACGTGATCTCCTCCTATTGTGAAATTGTATGCTACTAACTGCATATATGCTTACTATTGTTATCATTAATTTGGTTGCAGATCTTTTAATATGTATCGTGAGGATCAGGAACACGCTCCCGGTTTGATCTGGGATAAAAGCCAAAAGAAAACAGTGTGAGAACTTTCTGTAGTAACTTTAGCAGAAGTTTGATGATGGAAATGATTTGAAAAGATGGTAAGTACCTAGAACATTACCATCGCCATCAAAATGCCATCATTTTCTTCTCCTAAATGCACTTAAAGTTTACCTGTTGACTTTAGTCGAGTCGAGAAAAGCTGTAGATCCATTTGTGCTGCTGATCAATTTTCAAATCTTTCTTGCAGGACTCATTATTTCTCTGAACGAAGAAAGGTCATAATCCACTTCAAGGGCGGGCTTATTATCAGCTATTAGAGTGCCTTGGTGTATGAAATAGATTATAAGTTAATTATCTCATGTAATTCTTAGTGAATTTATTCTGCACTGTTCATCTAACTTGGTTTGTCTTGTCAGGTTATAAGAATCCATTCTCCCATGAGGGCCAAAATGAAGCAAGATTGGTCAGATGTGCCTAATCCCAATATGATAAGGAGTGCTCATGCAGCTGCATTGCGCTTAAAGAGGGGTCAAGCTGGTCAGAGTGGTGGATGGGGACAGTTTGGTAGTTGTAAGGTTTGGGGCAACGCAGACCCTGAAAACCAAGGGCAGGTCTCTGGTTCAACAGACATGAGTGATGTCAGGAAATATTCGAATTACAGCAAATGGGAACTCATGCCTTTAGAGAAGCTAAGGAAGGAAGCACAAGATCATTTTATCCAAATGGAAGGCGTTATACCTGTACAAAATGGATGGCAACAAGTTGGATGATCTTGTCTGTGTACAGCACGCTCTAAGATCAGAGGCTTGATCGATACCTTTTGGTGACTTCATATGGGTTTCTGAGAGATTCCAATTGAGTATTCATCTCCCAATGTCATGTCTCGGTTGATGAGGTTGCAAGTGCAATGCTCTGCTTTTCCCGTGCAATTTTGAGGTATAATGAGCATCTGCACTTTGACATGTTCTGCTCACAGGTTTTCTACATCAGAAGAAACCAAGGAAATATACTTGAACAGAAGCCAAATCTTCATGCAGCTTTGTTCGAGTTCAGATCAAGTTGAGTTGATGCCGCAAGCCTTGTGGATTTTCAAGTTAGCCCGGTATTAGGATCTGGATGGGATCGCTTGAGATACAGATTTGTCCTGAGGTTTCGCCATTTTTTTTTAATTTATCTATGTTGTCATGGAGGGTACTGAAGCTTTTGACGACATTTAAGGGCTATGAGCGCTAAATGATGTAAATAACGGTAAACATACAGAATCGTAGGAGTTAATCAATATCTTTATACTTGTCTGAAAATGAATGAAGGTTACACGATATTGTTGATCGGTTGGCGGAATTCTTGGAAGATTACAAAGGATATTTATCATGACGAGTTCTAGCTTGAAGCGACAAGTGGACCAAATGGCGATGGTGCGGGATTTCCCGTTTTCCAAATGTAATCTATACGAGCTCACTGTGCAACTTCAATATCAAAGATCAAGTCTCAGCTAGTTGTGCCAATTTGTACCTTCCTCAAGATAATTCTCAAGAGTAGTAAAAGAGAAATTTCTAAATTTCTTAAACGGCTCCGTAGCGATTGGAAAAGTTTCTTCATCCCGCTGAAACTATCTTACGCAATGCTGTCATAACTTGTCCAAAGTTCACAAAAATCTTCACTTTCGTAGCTTCCAGTCCATCCCCTAGAAATTGGGCTTTGATCTGCTTGTTATTATACAAAACACAACATCAGATCTCACAACTCAACATGCAAATTCAAAATGCGAGCAGCTTTGTTCCTCGCACCATCCCTCCTTCCGACGACCCCATCCAAGAACCTCTCTAAGCCCTTAGCTTTGCCTTCCAAGCTCTCATCTTCAATCTCGTCTAGAGTCTCTTCAGCGAAAGCTTCTCTGGCGACCTACGAAGCTGGGACGCTACGACAGTCAATTCCAGCCCAGCAATCTTGCATGACACCGATCTTCATTTCTTTTTCCAATTGAATTACAATTATTTTAAGAACCTCTGCATACCCCTCGCCCATTGACCACGGCCCTCAGCCAGGGCCAACAAAAAATAAATAATTTTTAGTTCGGTTCGCATTTGGATTCAGTTTACACTTCGATTTTGCCACACCATCCGGCAGGAGCATCTGCTCAAAAATTTTTTTAGTTCGGTTCGCATTTGGATTCAGTTTATACTTCGGTTTTGCCACACCACTTGGCTGGACTATCTGCTCAAAAAATTTTGTAATGAGAAGCTCCAAAAGGATTTAAGCATTAGTGCAGAGAAATTTGCAAACTGTAAAAGAATGGATAAATTACCAACATTTTATGTGGCACAAATAGTTTTTGGACACTTACAATATCGAAAAGCCTCTTCTTGTCAATTTAATAGCAGATGATTGAACATAGATATGAGATTAGTTATCGAGGTCCAAAAGGCATGTGTGAGATCAAGCACATGAAAGATCTAATTCCAAAGAAACATGGCCCAAAAAAAAAAAAATTGAAAATCGTTCATTGGCATCCCGAACTGTTTTTACATAAACGATAATGAAAAAAAAAAAACTGCAACATTCAAATTATCGTGTCATGCAATAACCTTTTGAATAAATTTCCTAAAGCGAATTAATTTTGCAACATTCGAATGGAGAGATTTAAAAAAAAAAAACTTCAAAAAAAATTGCAGGGAACCAGCTACATCAACCCTCTTTCTTCGTTTTTGTTTGTCCACCTACTTTGACACGCCTTTTGGGTTGATTTAGATGGGTCGACCGTTTGGCGGGTCTTGGAAGGCATTGACTTGGAAAATTGGAGTCGTCCTTCCGGAAGTCATGATGGACAGTGATCAGGAAATGACCTCACCAATAAAGCCATTCCTCAGGATTAAAGACGATCCGCGTTTTGGGCTAATATTTGATGGGTTGACCCCATCGGCGGGTCTTGGAAAACATTGACTTGGAAAGTTAGAATCGTCCTTCCGGAAGTCATGATGGACAATGATCAGGAAATGGCCTCAACTCAACAATATATTATGGTGACTCGTCTCTTGGTGAATCAAAGCCCATTATCGCAACACTTGTTCTCGGGTCATAAAAAACCTATGTCGTCTTACGATGGCCTTGTGTCTACCTTCTTATTGGCGATCTTTGTCATTCAAGTAATCAAATTCGGCCATTCCAATGCTTCAACCAATGTAAGCTGTATTGTTGCGGAGAGAGAAGCTCTCCTGAAGTTCAAGCATGGTCTCACCGATCCTTCGAAACGCCTGTCGTCGTGGACCGGAGAGGAATGTTGCAAGTGGAAAGGAGTCCAATGCGACGAGAAGACCGGTCATATCCTGAAGCTCGATCTTCACAATCCATGTACTGAAGAGATCCTTATTGACTTCTTCGAACCTTCATATAAGTGCATGCTTGGAGGTAACATAGTTCCTTCTTTAACTAAATTGAAGGATCTGAAGTATCTCGACCTCAGTCTCAACAACTTTTTTACCCAGAAGATCCCAATGTTCTTTGCTTCTCTTCAGAAATTGGAGTATCTTAACCTCTCGTATGCAGGCTTTGGCGGAGATATTCCTCGGCATCTCAATAACCTTTCCAAATTACAATACCTGGATCTTAGTAGTGACTTTGGTCTGGGTTACTTAATCTCGAACGACCTTGATTGGATATCGAAATTATCTTCCTTGAAATACTTGCACCTATCCGGTGCTAACCTTTCGAAGGCCAAAGATTGGTTCGGTTCCATTAACATGCTTTCATCTTTGCAATCTTTAGGATTGAGCTCATGTGAATTGCAAGATGTTTCTGTCTCATCGCTGCCCAATTTCACATCTCTTAAATTTCTTGATGTCAGTTCCAATCTTATAAATTCTTCCATCTGGCCATGGATCTACAACTTGAGCAAGCTAGAACATATTGATCTGTCTAACATCGATTATATTAGTGGCCCTTTTCCCACGGCAATCATCGAGAATAATCAAAGGCTTGCCTCGTTTGACATGTCTTCAAATATGCTACAAGGTGATCTTCCAAGAAACTTGAGCAGTCTTTGCAAATTGCAAGTGGTACGCTTAAGCGGAAACAACTTCAATGGGAATATCTCCGACATTTTAGGTGGTCCCCTCGGTTGCGTACAAAGTAAGTGGAAGATCTTTGATGTTTCCTTCAATAATTTTAGTGGTGGCCTACCAAATCAATTCGGAGATTTCAAGGAACTAGAGCGCCTTTATCTTGGCGGGAACTCGATTTCTGGTTCTATTCCTACCAATTTGGTGGAGCTGTCATCTCTAAGAGAGCTGGATTTAAGCTATAACAAATTGAGCGGGACAATTCCGGAGAGTATCGGGCGACTATCGAATTTAAAGGGGCTCTACTTTCAGCAAAATTTACTGTATGGAGTTATAAGCGAACAACACTTTGAAAATCTCGAAAGCTTGACCGTGTTATACATTTCCTCTAATCAACTCATATTAAACGTGAGCTCTACCTGGGTTCCTCCATTCCAAGCTCGTGAGATAGACTTGTCAGATTGCAAAGTGGGACCTGAATTTCCAAAATGGCTTCGAACACAGAGGAATATTACCGATTTGATGATGTCAAATGCGAGCATGTCAGACGACATTCCTGATTGGCTCTACGATATTTCCTCGACATTGAATATTTAGATGTCTCAAGCAACATGCTTAGAGGGCAAGTTCCCCAAGATATCGGAGACAAGATGCCGCAGTTAGGATCATTGAGTCTTTGGGGTAATAATCTCACCGGTGGCATTCCGAGTTCTCTGTGTAAGTTGAAGTGGCTGTATGAAATTAATCTCTCAAAGAATCAACTATCTGGGAGGCTTCCTCGATGTTGGAAAGCTTGCAATCGTTGGATTATCTTTTGTTGGAGGATAATAAGTTAAATGGTCCGATTCCGAAATCTTTGTGCCATCTTCAGCAATTGCAAATTCTTAGCCTACATAGGAATGGCTTTAGTGGAGTAATCCCGAAATGTTTGTCAAATCTACGGTGGATGATTATCCTGGATCTCAGCGACAATCAATTCACTGGTAGGTTACCTCCATTCGGGAATCATTCTCAGCCACTATTGGCAGCGCTCAATTTAGAGAAAAATCACTTAGTTGGAGGCATTACTCCACAACTTTGCCAGCTTAGGTATCTCCGTATCTTGAGCCTAGCACAGAATAACATTTCTGGACCCATTCCCAATTGTTTGATGGCTTCTTCTCTATGGCTGGTAATTATTTAAGGGAATGGACGTTTGTTGACGGTCTCTATTTCATGGTTAACACGAAGGGGACCAGCCAAATATATGGCCGTGTGCTTTCACAATTCTTCTCCATCGACCTTTCTGCAAACATGTTGGAGGGGCAGATACCGGAAGAGTTCACTATGCTTCTTAAACTTCAAAATCTAAACCTCTCTCGGAATAATTTGAGTGGACACATCCCCTCAGTATTGGTGACCTGAAAACTTGGAATCTCTTGATCTTTCTAGAAATAAACTGTCAGGTACCATCCCTCCAGGAATATCCAACATTGACTTTCTTTGTCATTTGAATTTGTCCTTCAATAGACTCTTCGGTCCTATACCGTCCAGTAGCCATCTGCGTACCTTGGACGACGAATCTGTTTATCGCGGCAACGACGGACTCTGTGGAGCTCCTCTTTCAAAGATTTGTCCTGGGACGAGCCACCCGATACTGACGGTCTTAGTTCGAGTGGAGATAAGCCTAGCGAACACGATTTGGATATCCGCAATTGGTTCTATGCAGGATTGGGACCTGGTTTTACGGTGGGAGTTCTAGGATTCTATAGCATCTTTCACTTCAAGCGATCTTGGAGGGTCTCTTACTTTCGAGCGATGGATAGGGCCATCGAGAAATTCTCAATGAGGACGATGATCGCCATGCTTTGGTTCAAGAGGCCATTTCGACAACACGAATAGGAAGCTTGTTAAGCAGGTAAAACTGGCTCCTTTCCTGCTAACCAATTTCTGGCATCATATCTGGGTTGAAGTCTTTTTAATGATTATATTTGGCATATGTAATAGACATGTCGAGAGTTGGAGAAATTTGCCCGGCTTTGAAGAAGTTCTTTGTGTTACCAGATGGATGAAGAGAATGTATTTTTTGTATACCAACTTATCCTTTTCCTCGTCGTTGTTTAGTATGTCGAAGGACGATTATGTTGAAAACTACTATGTAAGATATGTTCTCCTTTTGTTTGATGAACTCCATTTGAAATCCACACGGGTTAAGGTTTGAAAGTCACGTTGAATAATAGTTTTTTTTGTAGCTAAAAGGAAAAAGAGCAATAAATAACATCAATAATTTCTTCGAGTGACTCATGAATCTTTTAGCAATGCTATTAAGAAGTAAAAAGCGTCATTGATTTTTCACGCACCGACTTGAGGGTGAGTGTGCTAGCATACTAACTTCTCTATCTTGTTTATATGTATATTCATTTTAAATTATTAGTAGGATTGTGTAGGTATGAAACTCTATTGGTGTAAACATGATGCTAAATATGCGATTCGAATCTTTCTCGCGCTAATACCATTAAAAGGCCAACCTTGTACCTCAAGCTGCATTTATCCAAAATCAATTTCCATTTCACAAAAAACTACAAACTTGTATCCCGTGACGTATTTATCCCACTACTAATTAAAACCTTAAGACCTCCATCGACCAAAATTAAAACCAAAATTCTCAATTAGCCACCAACCAAATAATCTTATCCCTAATTTCCCCCTATCATATCGCTAGACGCGACACCCAACATTTTCCTTGCATAGACAAATAATTTAGACATTTATCGGTGGATTATCAACGGATAAACCCTGACAACCGTATCTTCAGTTTTTCCTCCGCCATCGCCCGGAGGATTCGATTTGAATGCAACCGTCGTCTCATCTTCTTTCTTCTTCCCCAGAGTCGCCCCCGACCTCCCCTGTGATGGACCGCACCAAGGACTTGCTCCGCAAGGCCCTCGCCGCCGATGCGCAGGACGATGCCGTCCGGGCCTCGAGGCCAGCATGGCACCAGAGTCCGAGATTGACGCCGCCATCGCGGAGGTCAAAGACCACAAGATCGATGAGGCCAGCATCAAGGAGCAGCCCCAGGCTGCCATGGAGGCGTTCCGGCGGGGGGCATATTCTCGAGGAGCACATGTCGGAGATTGAATGCTCTTGTCTCACACCGGAGATTGTCCTTAAGGCATCCGGTCACGTGGACAGGTTTACTGACCTTATGGTGAAGGATGGGAAAGCCGGGGCCTGCTATCGAGCTGACCATCTGCTCAAATATTGTTGTAATAAGAAACTCCAAAAGGATTTAAGTATAAGTGCGGACAAGGCTGCGGAGCTAAAGCAAGTACTTGCAACTCTAGATGATCTCTCTGCTGATGAATTGGGTGCCAAGATAAAAGGATATGGCATCACAGCTCCGGTCACCAAAAATCCTCTCTCTCGTGCTTATCTATTCACGAGAACGACAAAAACGTCCAAACACCTAGTGCCGCCTTCCCTCAGTGAGTAAGTATCACCAGTAGATGTCTAATTAAGTGCGATTGATGTTCGGATCCGCAAAATGATGGATCTCAGCTACAGTGAACTCACGGCGGTCAGAAGTTTATTGTAAGCATCCATCCACACGTGTGAAAAGCATTAGAATCTTAAAATATAAGGGCCCGATGGAGATGATGACATGATCCCTAGACCACGTTTTAAGCCCATTAACTAACAAGACAATCATATCTAATTACATGTAATGCACTTGAAAATTTGGAGGATCCAGTGCCATCCACGCGAGGTCGTACTCATAATCGCATTAAGTCGATGGAACAATGTAGGCAAGGAAGTCGGTAAAATGGATCTATAACCTCCCGAAAAAGATTGGCTCTAAGGACTGGGCACGGGTGTCCCAATCCTAAACCCGTCGGTAGTTGTTGGATTGCTCAAGCTACAATCTTAAGACAAGTTATGCTATGCAATAGCATAGGAGACACAATCTTATCTTTATATGCTGGACCATTATGAGCAGTGGCAAGGGGAAGTTCCCTGCTGTTATATAGGGATCGAAATGTTCATAACTGGCGTGTATTGTTTGAGGTCATACATACGATCTTAAACAATACACGACAACTATGAATATTTCGAATTTGTATATAACAGCAAGGAACTTCCCTTGCCACTGCTCATAACGGTCTGGCTTATGAAGACAAGATTGTGCATCATTTATTATTGCATAGCATAACTTGTCTTAAAAATTGCATTATATGTAAGATTTGATTGTCCTGTTAGTCAATGGGCTTAAAACGTGGTCTAGAGATCTTGTCATCATCTTCATTGGGCCCTTATATTTTAACTTGTGATGATTCTAATGCTTTTCACACGTGAAAACATGCCCAAGAAATTAATAACATTTATTTTTGATTTTAGCTGTTTAGCTGCCTTGTGTGGCAACCATTTGATGGATGACATATGTTATCCGTTGTTGCACACTTACAGTTTTTTTTTGTCTAATATACTGTTTGAAGCAAAACAATATCCGGCACATTTTGAGATGGTTGAGAACTGGATAAGAGAGTTTAGAGATGTGCATGATCCGCTAACCATAGAGGTATCTAGTTGGAGCGATGATTGTTATCATTTGACAGGAGGAAATTGGGGTTTCTCTTGTTGCCCGTGAAGAATTTGCTGAGCCCTGAGATGTGGTAATTATTCAGACCAAGTTAATTTTGCTAGCTATTCTTGGAGTACATGGAACCGGTTTTGCCATTTATTTGCGAATGCTTGAGTTTGTTATCATGATTTACTAATTGAATTATCGATGCAGAAGCTGGTAATTGATCCAAACGAGATGGTACTAGGTCCTGCCTTTAAGGGAAATGAAAAGATGGTGGTTGTGTCTCTTTTGGTATATGCTGGAGGTTCCTTGGTTTTTGCTCTTTTGCTTAGTATGTCCGGAATCTGTTGCTTTACTTTATGCTTGCATTTGTCTTGTCAACACCAGGCAATGAGTGAAGTCAACACCAGGCAATGAGTGAAGAGGAAGCTTTGCAGATGAAGGCTGCTTTAGTATCCAAAGGAGAGGCTATATTTCCCGTATGCACATTGGGTGAGGTTGCAACAATCAAGGATGACATGGTCGAAATTTCTAAGAAGAGGATAAGGGAACATCAGAGGATTTTTACACCATTTGTTATTGAACCGTCTTTTGACATTGAACCCATAGTACACTGCATTTTTTGCGTTCTTTCTCTTCAAGGCGCAGCAAAGCAGGGGATGAACAAGGAAGCACCTTTCAAATGTGCAGTTTTCCCATTGAGAAAGACGCCAGAGTAATTAGCAGATCACCGACTGCTGCTAGTATTTATCACAGGAATTACATTGCAGGCACTAATCCAATGTAGAATTTAGTTTCTCAATGTCCTGCGCAAAATGATTTTCTTTTGTACATGTTTTACATGAAGCTTGTATCTCGGTCACTCTCTTTTCTGTACTCACCATAGAGGGAGATTTTGTCGAGGGGTTGAATGCCTGTTTTTCTAAGATTGAGATCTTTTATCCTAATGAATTGGTATCAGCTCCAGAATGAATTGGTATCTTCTCTTTCTTTTCTTGTTATAATCTGAGCTATGATTTGTGGAAATTACTTAGGTTCGTGTCAGTTTTGCTGATCTGAGTGATACACGAATATCTTATACGAGAACTTGTTTTGTTAAGGAGCTGTATATTTGGGTTGAGATTTATCTTACATTGGACGATCACATGCTACTGGGCCCTGGCTATGTTCACGGGCAGCACCAGAGGGGAGACATATGCGAGAAACGATGAACTTGGCATGCCCTTTGTGATCACTGTCGATTCACAAGTTGATGTGACGATTTGAGAGAGGGACAGCAAAGATCAAGTTGAGTGAGCGTCGGAGAAGCAGCCTCAGTGGTGAAGGAGATGATTGATGGGCAGAGGACTTGGTCTGACATATGGTCGAGTTTCGGGCTTTTTTCCAAATTAGGTCTTAAAAAAATTATTTACTGAATTAGGGTAAAAAAAATATTTACAAGATTGGGGCCCGTGCGGCACTTAAAATGCCGCAAGGGTCGGCGGCACTGTACAAGTGCTGCCGCACGGCCCCTGGAGCACTTTGCACAGTGCTCTAGGGCCCAGGCGGCACTACGGCCCACAGACCCATGCATGGGCCACAGTGCCACGCACGGGCCAGATTTTCCTTTTCTAATTCGTTTTTTTTTTTACTTTTTTTGTAATATTTATATAACTTTGTAAATACAATTTTTTCTTTTGTAGCTTATTTTTATAACATAATTATCAATAATTAATTAAAAAAATTTGTTAATATGTATGTAATTATTTTATAAAGTATGTAAATAAATTAATTAAAAATATTCACGAGGCCGTTGCAGCATCATTTTTTTATTTCATTTTTTGTGGGTGTTTTTTTATTTACTATTTATATAAATTTGTAAAAATAATTTTTTTCCTATTCAAGCATATTTTCATAATATAATTATCAATAATTAATTGAAAAAGTTATTAAGAAATATGTATGTGATTAATTTTTTTAGTATGTTAATAATTAACAAAAAAATATTAACAAAATTAGCATTTCTTTAATTTCTTATTTTTTTACGTGTTTTTATTTATAAAATTTAGATACATTTGTAAATATAATTTTTTTCCTTTTGAAAATATTTTTATAACATAATTATCAATAATTAATTGAAAATTTTATTAAAATGTATGTAATTAATTATTTAATATGTAAATAATTAATAAAAAATATTCACGAGACTGGTGCGATGGCATTTTTTTAATTTCATATTTTTTTACGTATTTTTATAATTTTATATTTATATAATTTTGTAAATATATATTTTTTCTTTTTGAAGCTTATTTTTATAACATAATTATCAATAATTAATTGAAAAAGTTATTAAGACATATGTATGTGATTAATATTTTTAGTATGTTAATAATTAATAAAAAAATATTAACAAAATTAGGATTTCTTTAATTTTTCATTTTTTAAGTGTTTCTATTTATAAAATTTATAAAACTTTGTAAATATAATTTTTTTCCTTTTGAAAATATTTTTATAACATAATTATCAATAATTAATTGAAAATTTTACTAAGATGTACATAATTAATTAATTTATAAGTAAATAATTAATAAAAAATATTCACGAGGCTGGTACGACGGCATTTTTTTAATTTCATATTTTTTTACGTATTTTTATAAATTTTATATATATAATTTTGTAAATATATATATATTAAGCTTATTTTTATAACATAATTATCAATAATTAATTGAAAAAGTTATTAAGACATATGTATGTGATTAATTTTTTAGTATGTTAATAATTAATAAAGAAATATTAACAAAATTAGGACTTCTTTAATTTTTCATTTTTTAAGTGTTTTTATATATAAAATTTATATAACTTTGTAAATATAATTTTTTTCCTTTTGAAACTTTTTTTTATAACATAATTATCAATAATTAATTAAAAATTTTTGTAAGATATATGTAATAATTATTTACTATGTAAATAATTGATAAAAAAAATATTCACGAGGCTGGTGCGGTAGTTTTTTTTATTAATTTCTTATTTTTTACATGTTTTTATAATTTTATATATATAATTTTTTGAAGCTTATTTTTATAATATAATTATCAATAATTAATTGAGAATTATATTTATGTGAATATTTTTATATTTACGTGAATATTTTTATATTAATTATTTACATAGTAAATAAAAAAACACATACAAAAAATGAAATAAAAAAATGCTATTGCACCGCCTCGTGAATATTTTTAATTAATTAATTTACATATTTTATAAAATAATTACATACATAATAACAAATTTTTCAATTAATATTGATAATTACGTTATAAAAATAAGCTACAAAAGAAAAAAAATTATATTTATAAAGTTATATAAATATTACAAAAAAAGTAAAAAAAAACGAAATTAGAAAAGAAAAATCGGGCTCGTGCGCGGCACTGTGGCCCACACACAGGTCCGTGGGTCGCAGTGCCGCATGGGCCCCAATCTTCTAAATATTTTTCTTTTTACCCTAATTTGGTAAATAGTTTTTTTTTAAACCTAATTTGAAAAAAAGCCCTCGAGTTTCCCACATCATACACCTGCATCTGCTGAAGAAGATGAACAATTGAGTTGCTGATATCAGTGTCTACTTAACTTTACATCAATTAGAATCAAACGTTTTGTCACATTTTTCCAGGTAACAAACATACTTCTGATATGTCTAAATATAACTGCCCCGAGATTCTAGGACGTGATTCCCCGGAACTTTAGGACGTATTAGGATAACCACTTGCTCTGATCTGTTTCTGTCGAGCGGTTTGGCTTCACCTCTTGACTCTTCTTCATCGTTCATGTTGATATTGCCCTAAGCAACGTTCCTGTAGTTGGCTCTTATTTTCATCAGCTAACCCCTATCGACAGTGGCTACTTTATTTGGCTGCCGATCCCAACTAATGATCAAACTGACTTGTCGACAATACGTCATGGGCTTCATTGGTCTATCACGGCCCGGATTATTTTTGAATGTCAGCAGGCTTTAATCTTTTTGTGATTACGCGAAACATAGATCCCACAACCACTAAACATTTAAAATGCAAGCAGCTTTGTTCCTTGCACCACCCTTCCTTCCGGTGACCCCGTCCAAGGACCTCTCTAAGCCCTTAGCTTTGCCTTCTAAGCTCTCATCTCAAGTTCGTCTTGAGTCTCCCTGGTGAAAGCTTCTCCGGCGACCTACGAAGCTGCGACATTCGATTATAGCTCCGTAATCTTGCGCGACACCAATTTTCGTTTCCTTTTTTTTTTAATTGAATTACCATTTTTGTGAAGTTCGTAATGTCTACAATGAACTGTCTCTTAAGAAGTGAATTTGTGAAAGGAGTAGACTGAAGCACGCTTAGCAGACATATACCCCGAAGAGAAGCTCAATCCAGAGGCCTGAATCAACGCGGCGATGCAGGCCGTCGAGGGGAATATCTGGAGCACAAAAGTCCGATAACGCAAGTGCTCAAAATATATTGTTTGTAGTGTCACCGGCAAAATTCCAGTAATCTGTCTGAGAAAAATCCGCGAACTTCTTTCAATCTTGGTCACAGGGTTTTCCCAGCCGATGCCTGCGATGATCTCGGCAGCATGTTCTGCAAACGTTCATGCCAGAGAGGTGTTTACTAGAATCAATCAAGAGGGCCGAACTCAGCAACAAAAGAGAGTGATAAGAAAGAAAGAAAAAAGAGAAATATGATTTTATTCTCTTTTGGTGTATGTAACAATGTACAAGAGAAGCCTTTATATAGGCTTGAAAGAGGTGAAAAGTCTAGTACTCTTCCTATGTGGGACTAAAGGAAAAGAGAAGAAAGAGACAAAAGGGAAAACAAGTTCTAACACCCCCCTCAAACTCAAGGTGGATCAAACAACGAGAGTTTGGAAAGAAGAAATAAAAAACGATGTGATGGAAGAGCCTTCGTAAAACAATCTGCAAGTTGATTTTCAGTTCCAACAAAGGGAAGAGAAATGGTGCGAGCTTGAAGATGATGACGAGTTAGATGACAGTCGATCTCAATATGTTTGGTACGCTCATGAAACACTGGATTTGCGCCAATGTGAATGGCACTCTTGTTGTCACAGTATAAAGAGTAGGATCCAGAAATGAAACACCCATGTCAGCAAGTAAGCGACGAAGCCAAACAATCTCAACAGTAGTGTCGGCCATAGCACGATACTCAGATTCTGTAGAGGAGCGTGAGACAATATGTTGTTTCTTGGCACGCCAAGAAATGAGAGAATCGCCAAGAAAAATGCAGTAGCCAGTGACAGACTTGCGATTAGTTATATTGGAAGCCCAATCAGCATCAGAATAGGCACGTAATTGAAGAGCAGAAGAAGACGGCATGAACAAGGAACGTGTCAACGTGCCTCGAAGATAGCGCAAGATCCTCAAAACAGCAGCGTAATGAACTGTACGAGGAGCAGCAACGAACTGACTAACAACATGAAACAGCATAAGC
>JAGVVM010010507.1:0-12056 GCA_019149425.1 Psidium friedrichsthalianum
TGATAGGAGATGTAGCTTAGTTCTCTTATCCCATAATGTCCGATGAAGTGGAAGTTGTATGTTTAGCGATGTCCTCTTGTTTCTTCTTCTTGCTTTTTCACTGATGTAACGGTCATGAATTTCCATCTCTATGGAACAGCCTATTCTTTTTGCCTGTTCTTGTGCTTTTCTTTTTTTTTTTCTGCCCAGTACTTATTTACTTAATCTCTGGATTTTGCCTGTTCTTTCAGTGCATTATGGAATCACTCCTCCTTTCGCAACCCCATCAACCTCCATTTGAACTACTTCACCCCCATGTGATTTCGTGGTCTTACTAATTCCTTCGGACTTAAATTGAGAGTGCACCCTGTGTAAAAATTTCATTTGTGTGAGGATTATGCATCATGTTAGAATCTGATTTCTTTCTCATGCTCTGATATTTTATTGCAGTCTGAGGTTGTTATAATTCTTTGGTGAGAGATGCTTTACGATTGTGTCGTTCTTTTCTGGCCAGTCCGCTTGTGGCAAACAAGGGAGGATGTGTGCTTCACTGTGCTGGAAACATGCCCTCAAGGTCTCTCACATGTTGGATAGAGATTGGTCGGGGGCTCTGCCAAGCTTGTAAACAGCAGACAATCAGGGAGATGACGCCTCACTTGCTGAGGTTAACTTGTGTTATTGGTTTAGATCCCAAGAATAAACTGCAGTTTTTCGTGTTAGTGAAGTTTTGTTACTGGATCAGATTTCAGATGGAAATCTTACTGTAAAATGAGCGCCAATTATTAATTGAAATTGGTCATCTTTTGAATGACCTCAACGTAACAATTGATCTTTTAAGTATAGCAATTCTTTCTGTAACTTCTTATCTGGACGGGCATTTTTTAGTGATGTTTCTGCTAGTGTCTTGTGCTTTGCTGTCGTGTGCATAGGTTTTATACTCTGAGCATGAGCATCAAGTTTCAACGTTTTTGGGAACATACACACAGGAATGCATGGGTCATTATGAACTTGATTTCATGAATTTTGAAATCCTCCTTCCTAAAACGCGACTTCCTAGATTTCACTTCTTCTGTTTCTGCAACTCAATCTGTTTGATGCAGCTCGTGTGAATCAGTGTTTATCAAACTGCCGTAACTGATTGTCTTTTTCCATGGATCATGACTCAAGGAGTTTTTTTCGACGATGTACCTCCACGACTTTCCCACCTCTCTCTCTCTCTGACAGCGTTTAAGGATCCAATTGAACTCCCAAGATGCCAACCAATCTACGTTAAGTTTAATATTTCCTTGCCAGTGCAAAATTCTTTCGCTCGACAACTTCCTAAAAGTTCCTGCCATTAAAGCACTGATGACGAAGACATTAGAATCTCCCGGAGTTCTTGTGGACTTGTGGGGGCATACGGAACCGTTCATTGGATATAAAACCTAAAACTAAATGAGGTTTTACGACAAAGATAGTTCCGCTAAACCTTCCTACGCAGTCAACTACGCCAAACGTTACTGGTAATTAGAACTGACGGAGTTGGTCCGCTGAAGAAAGTTAATAAACTTCAGAGTTATTTAGGAGAAAGCCGAACAAGTACCGAAAAAATATTCGAACATATTACATTAGTCCCTCGAGTACCAATTTTTTTAATTGAACCAATTTAATCCTAAATATTTTTACATTGATATTAAATGAATTCGTCCAGTCAATTTAAGCCAAAACTCGCCAACATGAACACAAGCCCGCACGTCTGAACATCCAGTGCTGACTCGAAATTCTTTCTAATTTTTTTTTGGTGGGTTATTTTTTCCTTACCTTTTTCTCTTCCCCCTTTTTCCTTTGTCGTATGGTCGTTGGCCATCGGCCACACTCGCTAGGCCAAGGGCAAGAGCCGAGGCTGGGAACCTTGCCTAATAAAGGGTGGCCTACACCCTAGCCTAGGCATGGCTCGCCGGGCCAACACCTTGCCCAAGTGAGGCCTACCAAGGTAGCCTTGTCCCTATGCCTAGCTATGTTGCCTCTTCAAATCTAGCGATGGCCTAACGCCAGCGAGATCGACCCTTTCCTTGTTGGTTGGTGGCCATACTAGGGAGATGCCGACTAGATACAAACAAGGAAGGGAAAAAAAAAAGTAACAAAAATTTCAAAGATACTAAAATTTATAAGAACTTTCACTCAGCATCGGCATTGCCACGTAGGATAGCTAGGCATTCACGTCAACAATTTGCTTAATTTGGCTAGATGGACTGAGCTATACCAATACAAAAAAGAAAAATTAAGGGGTACAATATCCAATTGAAAGGTTTAGAACTGAATCAATAGTTTAGAGCTTTTTTCGATATTTTTCCCATCATTTATCAGTAAATTACTTTTATCACTCCACAAGTTCAACAGATCTCACTGTTCATTGCAAGGGAATGTCACCCATGTTTTGGAAACTAGAACCCTCATTGATCACCCTGCTTTGCTCTCATAATCCATACAATCTCAGCCAAAGAATGCAGACAATAAATTTGCATCAAAAGGTCGATGCCTTTAGAAACAACCAATCCATGCACGTGGAACTAGGGGATAATCTGGGAACCGGGTCCACAGTCCTTCCATAGGAAGAGCTTACAGCAGAACCAATCATCTTTGTCGGCGGGGCACCTCTCTAACAGCTATGGCTTAGAATTTATATGCAAACGCAAGTTGGTTACCACCATATCACGACAATAACCTAATTGAGTGCATACGCCAGAAACACAAGCTGAACGATGCAGATTTATCTAGAATTTCCACATGGAATAGTGAATATAAAAAGGAAATAAAAACCAAAAACATTTGCCAAGACAGAGCAAGAGCTTATATTATTGCAAAAGCATGAGCAGGGGACAATCTTGTAGTTTGGGTCAAGATCATTCAAATTAATCAGGACTTTAAACCCTACTCAGAAGACTAATAAAATGCATGTACAGAGGAGAAGAGAATTTACAGTAGAAGTATCAGCCAGCGGCAGAGAAGAATTAGTGCAACAAACTCCCATGGATGGCGGAAGAGAAAAATTTAAGATGCGACACAAAACTCCCATGGATGGCGGAAGAAGAAAAATTCCTGTCACAATAGTTACGACAAGATGAGATTGCCAGCACAAATACAGCTATAATAACAACGTGACAAAAAGTCTAAATAGATAGATCACTCCTCCATAAAAAAGCCGCACTTTTCAACCATTTCGTGAAAGGGGCGTTGATATAGGTGTTCATTCTGACAGGATAGAGAAAAGAAGAACATGGAGATAAAAAGAAATATCTAAGGGCAAATGTTTCATGTTTGGGGAGGCTATGAATGTTTGCTTTGACTTTAACAGTCCTAGCTAGTCGTTTATTTAGTTAAATGAGAAAATTGAACGAAATAAAAGGACTTGAATAAGCAAAACTTAATTAAAGGTATGACATCCACTCACAGTTAACACCCTTTCAATTGGAATGAGATGTATTTCCAGATTGAAGTGTGGAAGAAAATTGATAATAAAATAATGCAAAATCACAAAATTTACTCAAAACTCTCCAAGAAGAGCCAGTGTTCGTCGCAGCTTTCAACGCCAGCATAAAAAACATATCCTAAAATATAAACAATGTGTATGTAACTTGATAACTTTTCCCTTGCATTTCTTATAACTGCATTCCCGATTGTATGCTCCCATCTCCTATCCTAACTGTTATCCAAAGCCGTATCTAATTGAATTAGATAATGCAAATTGCAACTGAACAAGGAACTAACCTATGGTGCATTTTCGAAATGAATGACTCAAAATATTTTCCTAAAAATGATCGCTTGTATACTTGAAATAATTAGTCGATAATTTTTTTATTATCGGCAACAATTTATGTCTAACATTTTCATGGATGATGAAAACATTTTTTGTGATATTCTTTTTGTAAGCGATACAAGTGATCGTCTTTAGAAAAATATTTTTGAATCATTCGTTTTCCGTGAAACAAACGAACATTCGAGAACAGCACAACTGAACACAATTCAATATGATTTATTTCACAATCAAAAAAAGTAGAAAATGGATATTGGAAAAGAAGATCACCCAGCACTAAAGAAACACCAAACAAATATAGAAAGAGCAAGAGCACGAGAAGTGAAAAGAACCCAAGGAAATCAAAGAAGAACCACTTCATCAGTCTCACAAGCACTATAAGGTTTGCCAACATTCGCAAGTCACAAAAGAACGGAAAGAGAGGTCATTCTTAGCAACAAAGGAGAAAAGATGAAGTTGATTGGATAACAAGAAGTTTTGACTTCAGATGTTGTTTAGACGACTGAAGATGGAGTTCAACTATACATGACCTCCCGCCTTTTGTATGGATCTTTTGAAGATGAAGTTCACAGCAATTTTCCTGCCAATTCTTATGCCATCAATATTGGATCGCAGCCTAAAATATGATGAGACATGACAGGGTGTTTTAGGTGAGCTAAATTTGGCCCCAATTTCTCGAGAAAATAGATCGTATTCATGGGTGGTGGCCATCCTGTGAAATAACATTAATCTCAGAACCATGTTTATTTTCATTTTGATCTGGATCATGGAGCAATATCTACATCAATAGGGTAGTAAAAATGACTCTTTTGGGAAAAGCCAAAAGTTTTGTTTAAAGGGATGAGAGAGAAAAGAAATCAATGGGATGATCAGGAATAAGAGATGGACGTTGACCAAAGTGGTAGATCCATCATGCATAATGCCTTAAAATTGCAATAGATGAGGAGGATGAATCATAAAAACGTCACTTAAGCAGCAACAAATTATTGTCCTTTTTTGGAAAAAGAAATATGGGAGGTCATGTAGCTTATCAATGTCCAACTAAGATTTGTCATCAAGGAAACAACATGGCGAAGAAGATGCAAAGGAAACAGGGCGAGATGATCAAGCAATGATGTGTGAATGGATTTCATGATACAATGATGCCAAATAATTCAAAGATCTGCCATAGAACCTTGATTGACACTTCGCAAGGGAAGAAAGCATATCATAATCTGAGATCATGGAGAATTGAAGATAGCATGACTGCGGTTTATATCCAAAACTTCAAAACTCATGTTTTGAGTTTTCTCAATCAAGGAAGACTGATGTTAAACCTCTGAGTGCACAAACTTAGGGTGCTTAGATAGTCAAAACTAACATAGACATACAATTTGATCCTGAACATGTTATTTTTCAATTTGATCTGCATCATGGGGCAATATTTACATCATAGGATAGTAAAAACATAATTAATTTGCTTTTTCTGGGGAAAGCCAAAAGTTTTGTTTAAAGGGATAAGAGAGAACAAGCAATCAAATGGGATGATCAGGAAGAAGAGATGGACGATGACCAAAGTGGTATATTCATCATGCATGATGCCTTAAAATTGCAATTAGATGAGGAGGAGAATCATAAAAACGATCACTTAACAAGCAACAGATTAGTGTCCTTTTTTGCAAAAAAATTAATGTTAGTCATGTAGCTTCTCAATGCCCAACTAAGATTTGAGATAAAGACAAGGAAACAAACATAGCGAAGATGATGAAAAGAAAACAGGGCGAGATGATCAAGCACTATGATGTGTGAATGGATTTTTGATACGGTGAAACCAAATAATTCAAAAGATCTGCCATAAAACCTTGATGGGCAAGTTTCGCAAGGAAAGAAAGCATCAATAATCCTTCAGATGATGAGAGTTAAAGAGAGCGTGGCTGTGCGGTTATATTCCAAAATTTCGAAACTCAAGTTTGAGTACTGTCAAATCAAGGAAGACTGATGCTAACCATAAGAGTACACAAGCTTAGGGTGCTTAAGACAGTTTTGAAGTTGAAGAAAGCAATCGACAATATATACATTTTTGGGTCGAATTAATCGACAATATTATAATGTTAGAGCAAAATCGGCAATTCAAAGACTACACTGACGCTGAAGAAATTTCCAATTAAGTGACTATTTACCCAAGGATCAATTGCTTGTTGTTGAAGAAATGTTTCATTCTAACAGAGTTAGCATTGATTCTGAAAAAGGAGATGAAACAACTAATCAAATAATGTACGAAGAACAATGCTGAGATTCTCTTAATCGGGTCATGTTAAAACAAATAACCAATCTAATCGGTGTCACTGTCAACCTCCACCACTTAAATTTGCAGTAGCTCCACATGACATAGTACTGTAGTCAAAGGCAAAAAGCACACTTGAGGCAGCCGACACAGAAAGGCCGGAGGCAAGAGATACAGAACACTGAGGCACTTTACACTCAAGCACAGTGAACAGGTGGGCTCATGAGTTTAAATTCTCCATTCAGAGAGAGAGAGAGAGAGAGAGAGAGAGAGAGAGAGAGAGGAAGGAGACTAAGCCGGTACTCAGCTGTCCCTTTTCTTTGGTGAACAGTGACCTATGTGCAGCTGACAGCTGCTTTTTCTGCTTTTGATAGTCTAAAAAAGCCGTGCAAGGGGTCAAATATGTCATTTTGAAACGATAAAAGAGTACTTTTACAAGCACAGCAATTTGGGTTTTCCAAAACTCTTCCTCCTCATCGCAAGAGGCATGAAAGGCATGGGCCTGGTCATACACAACATCTCATCGCCCTGCCTCGTGTGAGTGCATAGGTGCCAGGCAATCGCCTTTTGACTACACTAACATACGTAAATGGAACCTAAGGTCCTTTGAACTAGCTGCTGGCACTTCAACAGTCTTCCCTTTGTTCCTCTTAACCGAATAGTTCCATTTTTACAAGTCCAAAACATAATATGACATATATTAATCCAAGATAATCCCCTTAAAAGGGGAGGTCCATAGCATATTTTTTACAATGCAATAACGTATCATAGTTTCTATTTTAGTTAAAAACAAGGGTCATGATTTGTCTGTAGAAACTCCTGGAGAGTGCTCTCATGCTAAAACTCATAAACAGTAAGCAGGACAGTAAAATTAAAGCACTTGAATTTCTAAGACATTTCTAACCCATGATATATTTTTAACCCTAATGGCATTTCCCAGCCTCACAATCCATATTAAACAAAGAACTAGCAGCCAGCCTATTACAGGTTCGGTATGCCTGCCAAGCCTTCTTTTTTGTTCTGGATGTCTATGCTCATAAGAAATTGAACCACATAAAATGCTCCATAACTTGACGACAAACAAGGGACAAGAGAGGGATTTGACTAGAAATACATGACTAAGTGCTTGTTTGGTAAAAACCAGAACATAAATGCTGACAAGGTAAATCCTGGATTTTTAGTATTGATACCCTTAAGTACTGAAAACAAGCATAGAAATTGTTTGATGACAACTGGGAATGGATTACTAAAGGAGTACTTTCAAGGTATGGAATTGCAATTATCATTGGTAAGTCTAATAATATAATTGGCATATTCTAATTATAATCAATTACTTTACCATTAAATGAAATAGGTGGCCCTTCTTACTGGATTAAGTGAATTTTTACTCAATTAAATCTTTTTAAGTTGAAACTAATTATGATTATCAAACCAGCTTAATTTCATTAACAACTGAATTTTTTATTTTCAAACACTTAATTAAGGTTATCAATTAGGCCCTAACAGTAGTCAAACAAAACAAATAATTGAGCAACCTACCATTGTCCTGTACATAATTCATGACCAGTGGACCAGAGAAGCTTAACTGCCATAATTAGATCACTTCCACATATCGACAACCTTAGGATACGCACAGCCATCTTGCCACGACTCAATATCACCTTCATAATGATAGCCCTCTGATATGATCAAAGATCAGGTGTCAACAGGCTGCCCCTCAAAAGACGGAACAACACCCGAGTGAACCAACATGGGCTGACCTGTGCCAAAGTCCTAGCATCCAATCTAAAAGAATAAGGCACCAATACTTGTTTGGCGAAACTTGGTGCTTCGGTCTAGTCCATGTGAAGCCACCTGACAAAAGATGACATTTGATCAAGAAAGTTGGAACAGAAGTAGGGTTCATGCCAACTGAAAAAATATTATCCATAAGATGTGCATGCTACCTAAAGAATACAACCACAATAAATGCTTTTCCTCATTTTATATCTGAATGTCACTGCCTAAAAGAGAATTAATTTCTAAAATTAACATTATATAGATCTCATTGGAAGAAGCATAGCAAGGAAAAACCATCACCATATAGGTAAGAGCAGCATAACGTTCTTCGTTTAAGTACAGAGGCTTTCCCCTTTGCAAATCAATGTCCTGCAAAGAAATAGCGCAAATAACTAATATGTTAATAACTTATAGCTGACATTAACAAGACTGCAAGAACTGAAGCTTCAGAGTCATTGTGCATAAGTCAAGATCTAGACGATGCAAAAATCATATAACTGCTGAAAGCTTAAACTTTTGCATAGTGGGGCATTGACACATATAATGAGCAAATGGAACTCAAAACTGGTTGCTCTCACATTTAGATAAAATACTTCTGTAATCTTTGTAGTAGAATAGTGTAAACAGTGAACGTAATGATTTTTATTGACAAAACTCAATCTATATATACACATAATACACCCAAAGACCATTATACCCTTTATTATCTTTAACACTCCCCTCAAGCTGGAGCATAAATATCAATCATGCCCAGCTTGTTACAAATATATCCTACTCTCCCATTACCCAGAGATTTAGTAAAAATATCTGCAAGTTGTTCACTAGTCCTAATATAACTAGGAAGAATCATTCCACTCTGAAGCTTCTCTCGAATAAAGTGACAGTCAACTTCGATGTGTTTAATTCTCTCATGAAACACCGGATTGGAAGATATCTGTATTGCTGCCTTGTTATCACACCATAAAACAATAGGAATCGAAGTTTTAAAGCTTAATTCAGTTAGGAGCTGCTGAATCCACATTAGTTCACATGTCACTTGTGCCTTGGCTCTATATTCTGACTCAACGCTGGAACGAGCAACAACACTCTGCTTCTTACTTTTCCACGACACTAGATTTCCTCCAACCAAAGTACAGTAGCCAGTAGTTGATCTTCTATCATCTGGAGATCCTGGCCAATCAACATCAGAGAATCCCTCAACTCTACTATGACCATGATTTTGATAAACAATTCCTTTCCTAGAGCCTTTTTCAAGTATCTCAAAATTCGAATAACTGCATCCTAGTGAGATGTACGAGGGGAAGATAGAAACCGACTTACCACACTAACTGGAAAGGCAATATCCGGTCTAGTAACTGTAAGATAATTCAGCTTACCTATCAATCTTCTATATCTCTCAGGATTATCAAGAATTTCTCCTTATCAGCTACCAGTTTGACTCCTTGTTCCTTAGATGAATCAAGAGGCTTTGATCCCAACATTCCTGTCTCAGTGAGCAAATCCAGGACATACTTCCGCTGTGACAGGACAATACCCTTCTTTGACTGTGCCACCTCAATTCCTAGGAAATACTTCAACTTTCCTAAGTCCTTAGTCTAAATTGTTGTTGAAGATAAAGTTTTAATTCAGTTATACCAGTAGAGTCATCTCCTGTGATGATAATATCATCAACATACACAATTAAGAATAGCATGCCTCTCCCTGACCGTTTATAGAAGAAAGAATGATCATTTTCACATCTAGACAGTCCAAATAAAAGTAAGACTTCAGAGAATCTTCCAAACCATGCTCGCGGAGATTGCTTCAAACCATATAATGACTTCTTCAGCTTGCAAACCAATCCACCATACTCCCTCTGAGCAACAAACCCGAGAGGTTGCTCCACATACACCTCCTCATTAAGAGCACCATGCAAGAAAGCATTCTTTACATCAAGTTGAAACAAGGACCAGTTATATGTGGCAGCAAGAGAGATCAAAATATGTACAGATGTAAGCTTAGCAACAGGAGAAAAAGTGTCTAATAGTCAACCCATACACTTGAGCATATCCTTTCGCAACAAGTCTTGCTTTAGGCGAGCAAGAGAACCATCAGGATTGACTTTTATAGTATACACCCATCGACAACTGATAGCAGTTTTGTCTAACGGAAGAGGTACCAAGTCCCAAGTTTCATTAACCTGTAATGCCTTTAATTCTTCTTCCATAGCTGTCCTCCAGCCAGGGCTTTGTAATGCTTCAGCTACAGACTTGGGGACAGGATATTGATCAAGAGTGGATAAAAAGATCGAAAAGAAGGAAACACAGAAGTGTATGAAACAAGTTTGCAATAGAGTGCTGAGTGCAAGTACGGACACCTTTGCGGTGAGCAATAGGAAGGTCAAGATCAGATATTACCTGAGGATCAACTGAAGGTAGATCTGGAGCAGAAGATGACGCAGTAGTAACGGGAGGACAAGGGGAATCAGTAATTGCTTGAGAACGCTGAGTATAAACCTTGAGAGGAGGAGATTCCCGTGCAAACATTGGTAAGACATTTGGAGTAGGTGACTGAATGATAGTCACATCTAAGTCTTCATCTATATCGGAAACAGTGAGTAGAAGTTCATGATAAGGAGTAGACTCAAAGAATGAAACATCAGCAGCTATAAAATATTTCTTTAGGTTGGAGAATAGCAACAATAGCCTTTTTGAGTACGAGAATAGCCCCAAAACATACATTTAATGGCCTTGGGAACAAGTTTTGATACTCCAGGTCGATGATCACGAACAAAACAGACACAACCAAATGTACGGGGTGGTAATGCAAACAAAGGCTGATTAGGAAACAAAGTGGAGAAAGGAATACCACCTGTAAAACAGAAGAAGGCATGCTATTAATAAGATAACATGCAGTAAGAACAGCATCAGACCTAAAGGTCTTAGGAACCTTCATATCAATAACATGGATCTGGTGACTTCCAATAAATGTCTATTCTTCTTTTCAGCTACACCATTCTGTTGAGGTGTATCAGGACAAGAAGATTCATGAATCATACCACATTGAGTCATAAAGTCAGAAAAAGGTGCAAAAAAGTACTGTTTAGCGTTATCGGAACGCAAAACTTTTACCTGCACACCAAACTGGATATAAATTTTATAGAAAATGAAAGGCTTCGAATTAGAAAACAATTCTGAACCTTTTTATCACATATAAGTAACATGATATCTGAGGCCCATTGGAAACCCAAGGACAATTTATGAATAATTTGGGCTAACAGCTGTTTTGCTAGGGGGGTAATTGACACGATGTAATTCTTCAAGTTACATGATTACACTCTTAAACTAAGAAAAAAAAACGCAAACTTTTACCTGGACACCCTGATTAAATTCTAGAAATAAAGGCTCGAAATATAGAAAACAATTCTGAATGACTTTTCATTAAATGTAACCAGGTAACTCTGGAATAGTCACAACAAAAGGTAACAAAATATCTAAAGCCCAAATTGGAAACCAAATGACAAGAACCCCAATATATGAATGAACTAAGGAGAAAGGAGACACAGCTGTTTTATTGACTCGAGGGGGGTAATTGACACGATGTAATTTGCCAAGTTGGCATGATTCACCTCTAAACTAGAGAGAGGCTGAAAGCTAAAATCCAACTTTGAAGACCTCTTAAAGAAGGATGTCCAAGCACGACAGTGAATCTGATGTAGAGAAGTCCATACTGGGGCAAACGCCAGATGGTGTGTAGGGGGGGGTGAAGTATCTTTCCGAACGCAACCGATACCCACACCCCCACCCGTTCATCAGTACATTCCTCCTAACCAATCGTCATTCTTCACTACACACACTGCCAGACTCCTGACACTATTCAATACGAAACCAGATACTAGTATAAAGTATCGTGTGTGATAGGCAGCTGCAAGTGTTCTGGTTAATTTACTACAGACTTAAGATGGGATAGACGGATATTTTGGGAATGTAAGAACTAAGGGATATGATAAAGGAGGTGTGTGCTCTCACAGAGAACTGATTAGTCTCATAATCGGATCCCTTCACTCCAACTTCACAGAAGGATAGCAACAACCAGAAATAACCCAAGTGAAACATCATTCGGGTCCTATCCACAAGACCTTCACACTAATAACAAACACAACACAGCTCACATATGATCTCTTTCCATCTTTAGCTTCTCACACAAAGATATGCTGTGTCCATGTAGTGATGCGTAAGAAACTTCAAATAGCAATAAACAACC
>JAGVVM010010508.1:0-19518 GCA_019149425.1 Psidium friedrichsthalianum
TTACCGTACGTTCACATCCGTTCGTGCAACTACACATCCTTACGTAGTTATACTTAATGTCTATGTGTTTCGTTTTACAATGGAACTTGATCTTTGGTGGAAGCTATCGCTGCCATTGGCTATCATGTATACCAAAACTGGATTTGCAACAGCCTCCCAGTAACACGTTAACAATGTCCAAAAATCTCTTAAGGCCAGACACCCTCCTATGCTGCTGCTGCTGACAAAGCCACGAACTTGGCTTCCATGGTAGATAAGTGCTAAAATGTAATTCTGTTTTCTTACTGCTCCTGATATTGAGGCGCCATTATTCAGATAAGAAAACACATTTCTCATCTAAAAATCTCCTCCCCAGTCAACATTAGTATAGCCCTCAAATGTAGATCACTTACCTTGATAACTCAACGCGATAGTCACAGTAGCTTCAAATACCGCATGCATTCTCTGAACAGCAGCCTAATGTGCTTGACCTGGACTAGATTGGTATCTACTCACCAATCTTAACTGCATAATACATATCAGGTCTATACACATTGTAGCGTACATTAAGCTTCCACGGCATCTCGCTAAGGAACATCTTTTTCATTCTTTCTTGCTTTGTGGAGTCTTAAGACACATTCTACTGCTCGGACTTTCACCTTTTCCCAATGAGGAGTAATCAATGGGTATTATCCTTGCATACGAATGTCGCTCAAGACTTTATTGTATGTATGTCTCTTGTGAAAAGCGATAACAACCTTTTCGAACGATCTCGTCGAGATCTTAACTCCAAAATTGTATATTAGCTTCGCACCCATGTCTTTCATTTACAAATTGGAAAATAGCCAACTTTTGACTGTCTTGAACAAACTCCATATTACTTCCAGCAATAATATATCATCAACGTATATAATAAGATAACAAAATGACCTTTGGATCTTTTGACAATAATACGCAATTAAATCTTCATGAATCATCTCAAATTATATGTCCTTAACGGCATATGAAAGTTGACAGTGCTGAAAATTCGACCAATTGTCGGGATTCTAAATGAATAGATATACTTCACTTAGTACGCTTTGCTCAATATTCACCAGGATTAGCTACCCTGGGATGACTAACCGAAGGTGACAAAGGCTACCTCGGAAATTTTTCCCAAACGCCGCAAGTTGGTTTGAAAATTCGCAGAGTCAGTATTTAATGAAATCGACCACAAAATGAACTCCGACATTAACAATCGAACTATAAAATAACACAATGAGAAATGGATTCAGTTTCCATAAAACGTCGCCAAGGGCAGACAGCCTGTGCACGTCGAGAACAAGACGTGAATGGAAAAATTACCGAAATGCCCCCGGTATGCTCAATCCTTCATAATGAAACCCAATCGTATTATTTGAGAAGCGAATACGATAGAACGACGCCAAACCCAGTCTGAATTTCGTTTTTGCGCTCGGGATCCGATTGCTGCATTTGCACGCAAATCGAGGCAAGTCAATCAAGTGTCAAATCAATCATGTCCCATTCATCCACATCAATCACATCAATCAATCAGTGGCACAAGTTTCCAATGAAATCAATCAATTCAATCAAAGGACAATTGTCATGTCCATTTCCATTACCTATCCCACTTTTCTATTTTATTTGAATTTAAACGCCATTATAATCTCTATCTCTCTCTTCCCCTCAACCCCTATAATTCGGCCGGCCACTCCCTACCTCCATCTTCTTTCTTCATTTGCTTTCTCTCTTCATTCTTCCTCTGCCCGCCGTTCGTCCGCCGCGAGGAACCACCGCCAGGCCGCCCCTCTTCGCCGCTGTACCGCCACCAACCGCCCACCCTCCACGCCTAGGTAAGACCCTCAAGACCCTCACCTCTCCATCCCCGTGGCCTTAGGGGGCCCCTTGAGCCCGAACAGCCCCTAAACTCTCTCCCCTCCCTGTTTCGCTCCCAGCCGGCCGCCCGAAAGCCGCCCGCCGTCCCGCTGCCGTTCGGCCACACCAACCGTCGCCGACCACCCTCCTTTCTTGGTGAGTGTCCCAGCTACTTCCTCATCAAATTTCGTGGCTTAACTCCTCCGTTTACCACCCGAAGCAGCCCCTTTTTCATCGTCGCTCCATTTGTCGTTTTTGGCTCCAACTTGAACCCGACCAACCCCCTTGCCTCCCCATGATTCCTCAACCTTTCTTGGTTTATGGAATGGTTGTTTTAGGACCCTTGGAGCCCCTGCAAACCGCCGGAACCGCCGTGAGCCGCCGCCGTCCTCCCGAGATCGTGGACCCCAAACCGGCCGCCGAAGTCCTCCACCGTCCCCGTCGTTAATCCCGGCCTATCGGTAAGCCACGCTACTAATCAAGGCTAGGAATGTTGTATGCACGTGTGGTTGAATGATTAGGGGCTAGTGCATGTGGTGCATATGGAAATTTAATGATTAATGCTTGAATTAGTTAGCTAAATCATGGGTTAGCAAGGTGGGCCGAATATGGGGGCTTGAGGCTATAAAATGGGCTCGAAATGGTTAAGACGGGCTGCAAATAAGGGGCTTGGGCGTGGGAGATGATGGGCTATATGATGTTATTGGGCCTGGGGCCCAATTTAGGCCGAATTAAGCTAATACGAACTTGTGGGCCTTAGTTGTTCTAGTGGGCTTTTTAATGGGCGAAAATTAAGACTAAATGTGGGTTTCAATTATGGGCTTGGATATAAAAATTTAGAGCCCGATAATATACATGGGCTTGGGGATTAAAATTGGGCCTAAATGGGCCAACTGAACTTAATGGGCCTATGTGAAAATTTGGGCTTGGGCCTTGCACGAAAATTTGTATACTAATGGGCCTTAAATTAATTAAATTTTAATAACAAATTGTGGGCCTTAGATAAGGTAAACGGACCTTAGATCCAATTGGGCTTAACTCAACTAAATGGGCTTGAATTAAGAGAGGTGCCCATTGGGCCTTAGTCCGGGCCTATCTAATTAATAAAACCCAAAAGTATTCTAAGATACCAATTATGGGCCGTTGATGGGCCGGGGACTGATAATAGAGACTAGGCTTGGACTGGGTCATTGGCCTGATAGGACTGGGTTTTGAAATAAATGGTTTCCAAGAATGGTAGTAGTTATTGTTGGGTTTCTCGAGACTTCCTAAGGGAAACCGAATGATCTTATTGAAAGAAAATGAAGGGTACTGATGAATTCAGATGATTGAAAATCCTGCTTGTAGGGTACTGGATTCACATGTAGCTCATCTTGACGAATGCAAGTTGATTGATTATTCTCTGAATTGTTATGCTTCCTTGCATGTGAAACTCTATGAATGCCTGCTCTGTGGTAGTTACACTGTTTGACGTTGTCTGAGTACAATACATTGTGAGCATGGCATGGGTCACCGTGAGGGGTGACAGGTAGGATAGGCCCTGATGCGTGTTACGCGGGGAAATGGAGAGATAAGCAGGTAGGATGGGCCCTGATGCGTGTTACGCGGGGAAGTGGAGAGACAAGCGTGCCAACTTGAGGCGTACCACACGCGGGTTGAGGCACGAGCCTGATGCGTATGAGACGTGGGCAGGATCCAGTGGGATTGATTGAGACGGGCTGAACCATGCATCTGGTTTTGCATACTGAATTCTGATATTGTCTGTTTATTGCCCGTCTACATTTTACGATATGCATGTTGCGTTACTATGCGTAGTCTGGCTGTTCACGCTCTGGGTTTTGGTACCCATAACGAGTGAGAGTACCCGAATTAGATGGCCAGAAACCCTAGTCTGCTGGACAGGACCAAACCACTATTATACTCCATCCTACGCTAGGATTAGTGGTGAGCTTGCTGAGTCCTCGACTCACTGGCGGTGGTTGCCATGTTTACAGATCCCGGACGCCAGTGATGGCCGAGCCCCCTACACTTTTTGGATTGCCCGTGCAGATAGAGACCGAGATCACCCAGCACGTGGATGAGGACGCTATCCTCTGGGAGCGACGATTGACCACCATATGGGTGGATCAAGGTAACCCACTCTTTGTCCCCTATAGATTCGAGGCCTGGATGAGAGAGGGTATGTTTTGGCTTTGAGGGACCCCTCCGCGACGTTCCCGTATCTATGGAGGATGACCCTGGACTCCTTCGCCCCGCTGCCTATGGAGGCGAGGTGGTGGACCCCGACCCGATGGTGGAGCTGCCGTCCCCAGGTCGCATGGAGATCGACGGCCACGAGGAGGGCGAGGACATGGATGCAGATCCAGAGGAGGAGGACGACCCCTGGGCAGACTACGACCCCGAGGAGGAGCCGCATGAGTGACCGCACCTGGTGTCGAGTCTAGGTTGTGAGTGTAGGATTTTGGACCGTAGTGTATGCTTCATTTTGGGGTCTGTACCTAACGCTTGTATATATATATCAAATGATGTTTTTGTATGTGTGTTCATTCTCGTATGTACTACCCTATTGTCATATGCATGCATGTGTGGCTAGAAGGCTCGCTTCCGCAGGTCATGGTTTAACTAACGCGTCGTCTGGCCGCGATGGGCATCCTGGGCAATCGCTGATCGTAGGCCAGGCGAACACAGATTTGTTGTATGAGACGAGGGATGTCGCGAGCCCGTGGGGCTCGGGCGTGACAGAAAGCGTATATATCATTGTCTTGAAAACTGCTTGAGACAATAAATCGATCTCAAAAGTTGACATACTTTACGTTCTTGGCCTTTAGTAACAAACCCAACGGGTTGTTCCACATAAATTTCTTCTTCTAATTCTCCATTGAGAAAAGAAGTCTTTACATCCATTTGATGCAATTCAAGATCTAAGTTGGCCACTATTGCCAAAATAATGCGAATAGAGGTGAATCTTACAACAGGAAAAAATGTATCTTCATAGTCAATTTCTTTCTGTTGATTATACCCCTTCGTCACAAGGCGAGCCTTATGTCTCTCAATTGAGCCATCAGCCTTACGCTTTATTTTGAGAACCCACTTGTTCCCAATGGCTCTGCGCCCTTTTGGAAGATCAACTAGTTCTCAAACTTGGTTTGATCTCATCGACTCCATCTCTTCTTTCATTACTTTCATTCACTTTTCCTTATTAAGGCAAGATAGAGCCTCATTAACATTCCTTGGCTCATCTTCATCTTGTGGAGCGATCATGAAAGCTTCCCTTTCGATCTCAAAATGTCAACGGGGAATGCTTTTACGACTTGTTCGTCGTGAAGAAGATTGTACCCTAGGTACTTTATTCTTCATTACGCTCCCACTTGAATTAGATAGCGGCATCGACTCATCAAGTAGTTACAATTGAAACTGATTAGTACTTAACTCCCCACTTCTCACATTGCTCCCACTTAGATCATTATGTCCAACTATCTTCACCCTTTCTTGGAAAATATTCTCTAAGAACGTGACATCTCAAGATTCAAACTCAGTTACGCTTCCACTTTCTTGCTCACCTATGAACGCATATCCTTTTGAGTATTCTGAGTATCTTATAAAAATACTCTTTTTGCCTCTTGGACCTAATTTTCCATATTTATAAGAGGTCTCATGAGTATAGGCAGCACAATTCCAAGGTCTAAGAAAACTTAAATCTAGTTTTCGGCTTGTCCATAACTCATATGGGGTGGAAGAAACTGACTTTATAGATACACGATTAAGTACATTGACGGCAGTCAACAACGCATCACCCCAAAAGATGATGGGCAAATTAGCATGTGCTATCATAAACCTAACCATTTCCATTAGGGTTCTGTTCCTTCTCTCTGCAACACCATTTTGCTGCGGAGTATATGGGATAGACAACTGTCTTTCTATTCCTTTTCCATCACATAAATTTTTGAGCTCATCAGATAAGTATTCTCGACCTTGATCGGATCTCAACACTTTGATTTTCTTATCTAATTGATTTTCCGCTAAGGTCATAAATTTCTGAAAACAATCTAATGCTTTAGATTTATGAGAGATCAAATAGACATATCCAAATCAAGTAAAATCATCTATAAAAGTGATGAAGTAAACAGTCTCATGCTTTGCCCTAACATTCATAGGACCATAGATGTCAGTATTGATTAATTGCAATGGAAATTCAGCCCTTATTCCTTTTCCAAATGGCTTTCGAGTTGTTTTTCTCATGAGACAATGCTCATAAATAGGCAATTTGACTTTCTCAATACTGCCAATTAAGCCCTCTTTGGCTAATCTATTCATATGTTATTGACCAATATGGCCAAGTTATGCATGCCATATGTTCACATCATTATCACTAGAATGAGTAGATGTGAACAGGAAATAACAAACATTCACATTAGTGTTTTTAACATCAAACACAATAAAGCTATCCACAAAATAACCTGATCCGTAGAAAGTCGTACCTAATAACAAATTCACACCATTGTCATGAAAATTCATACAAAAACGACGCTTAACCAAAACCAACACAGAGATAAGATTTCGATGAATCTTTGGAGCATATAGAACATCATGTATGAACAAAGTACAACCACCTCGCATGATAAGTTGGCATGTGCCAACTCCTTTAACTTCAACTCTTGAATTATTCCTTACATAGATCCACCTAGCTCCATGTGGAATTTGTCGAAATTCTACAAAGGTATTGCTTTCTCTGGTTACATGGTCTGTGGCCTCTGAGTCTACAGTCCACAAAGGATGAGGTTCGGTTAAAAATATAGAACTTGAAATGTAACTAATACTTTCAAGTGTTTTAAGGGTTTTTGCCTTCTTTGGCTCGCTACAGTCACGAGCGAAATAACCCTTCTTGCCACAATTATAACATTTCATTCTAGAAATGTTCTTCTTGAAGGGACGTCTCCCTTTGCCATGCTTCTCAAATTTTGATTTCTTGTCAGATGGTCTCGCTCCTTTACCTTTCCCTTACTTAAAACCTTCAAAATGCTTGCACTTGGAGCTCGAAGCTCCATATGAACTAGTGCCAGCAAAATCGACATCAGTCTTTTTCTTATTTGCCAGAAGGCGATCCTCCTCTAGCTCAAGGTAGCGCATTGCATCATCAAAGGTCTTAACATTCTCGTTATGGGTCAGGTTGACTTTCATGTGGTCCCAACTGTAGGGCAAAGAGTGGATCATTGCCCGCACCTGCTGCTCATCAGATAATGTGTGACCTGCATCCTTCAGCTCACTTATCATGCTCGACATGCACCTCAAATGCTGCTTTATATTATGCCCATGTGGCATCTTGTATGTGTCAAACCTGATGGTGAGCTACCTTAGTTTGGTGACGGATGTCTGCCCAAACCTAACCTTCAATGTATCCCACATATCTTTCGCATTTTCATGCTGTCTAAACTCACGCATGATATCATTATCCATACTGCTCATCAACATAATGCGAGCAGTGGAATTCTTCGACTTTCAAGCAGCGAAGGCCTCCTTATCCCTCCTGTGCTGTGCAATGATTCAATCTTCTGGTTCTATCATGACCAAGTTAAGGGTTTCTAATGCCTCAAGCTCTTCTAGCACATACTGGATTTTCATATTCCAGATCTCATAATTATCACCATTCAGCTTCTCGCCCTTACTGAGCTCAGCCACAATGTTCTTCGAGGTAGTTGCCATTGTATCTGAATTTGAGGTGTTTTAGACATATTGCATGAATTAATATTGCCTAATATTTATGGATTGTCTTTACACTAAATAATTATATTAATGTACAATCTCACATAAGGCCATAGATTCAAAAGTTCACTATGTTCCCAATCATCATCTAAGTATCCTCGTTTGAAATTGTTATTAGTATAATCATTTAGGTAAAAATCGAGTTCTTTCAAAGTTACCCAAACTTTTTAGAACTCCCTACTCAAACATACAATTTACAGAAAATTCATATATAAATTTGCATTAAATAGACAAAAAGTCAACATGGTTCAAGACATAAAATAAAAAAAAACTCAAATATAATCATGTGTTATCTCATTTTCCTTAGTAAGACTATGAACCCATGTACACTTCATTGTACAAGGAAGGAAATCCTTAAGGTCGTCAGGAGGGTTTGCAACCAAATCAGGTACCCAAATAGGTAATGTTGAAAAACCCTTCAAGAAATTCTTGGTTTGACGCTAAGGCGCAATCTGTCTGCGCCAAGACCCATTCATTCTAATCGACAATGTCTTCATCGCCCCAACCCTTATAAACTCGTTCAAGAAATATAGCACGAAGTTCTTGTAAGTAACATGATTAAGCCATATGCGATGCATCATCCTATGCCATTCCTCAAGCATGGTGTTCCTCAGTGCATAAAATGCATTTTCAGCACTTATTTCTTGCCCTTTCCATATGATCTCTTGGATCATATCGTTGATCGTCTTTACATGAGATATAATATCACTATTATTATCCCATCTATAATTGCGCAACTCCTCAATCTTCCTATTACGTTCTCGCCTTAGCTAAGGTGTACCTCTCCTTATAGGTGTTTGCATTTTATGCCTGTACCATCCTGTACTAGGTCCTGGTCTTGATGACATTGTTTTTGCAACGAATGCAGAACAAAGTGGATTACTAAAATCCATCATTTAAGCAATAATTACGAACATATTGTAATTAAAAAATGCTAATTAAATGTCATGCAAGTCCCTAAAGATAGACCTTTTTTAATTATTTAATTATTTAATTATTTTATTTTTTTGGGTCAACGGGTTAACGGGACAAAGTCAACGGTCAAACTAGTCAACGGTCAAATGGATTGGGCTGGGCCCTTCACACTTGGGCTAGGCCCATCACGCGTGGGCTCAAGGCCTCGTATGTTCTTCTTCAAATAAATGACTTGCCGACATTGAACCCAAAAGTCAAGATAGCCAAGTAGTCTGGGCCTCTAAAGTCCATGGGGAGGTCGTGGGTTCAAAACCCAACAACCACATTCTGCACCCCCAAGTCTTTTTTTTTTGGTGGCCACGCACGTGGGAGCGTGAGGCCTACGCGCACCGTCTCGGCGGCGCGTGTAGGCGTGCGGCGCCTTCCGCCGTCCTCCGGTGATGTTTGAGCACTCAAAATGCTCGTATGGCCAAGCCCGTCCTAATGGTATAGTTAAAATATATTTTTGTTAAACCAAATTTCACAAAAATACAATTGTTTGTTTCGATACCCTAGAGTCACGCCCCACCGCGGTGCGTGTGGCGCGTGAGGCTACATTTGGTCTCCTCCAGTGACGGGCGACCACTTGTTAGACTCTTATCGACATCTACTTTCTAACCATGTATTTAGATTTCACATTTAAAGAACAAGTCCATCACAGAAAGGCATGAACAGTACCGATGCAAACACAAACAATTTATGAAACGAAAAGAAAAACTCAATCGGTGAACACGCGATCGGGAAAACAGGTTGAAATGGCTCTGATACCAATGAAGGAAACGTATTCCTTATCAAAACAACAAAAAGTGCGAAAAAAAGTGAAAATATGTCCAAGAATCACAAACTTGTATCACCAATTAGAGTACGATCGCGCGAGGGAATGTACCTTTTGTCCACAGATTAAGAGCCTTCAACGTCAGCCTTGCAAGAATCAATTGTCCAAAAATTCTCGCGTTCGAGAGAGAGTCTTTTTGTCTGTATGTTTTTGGGAAGAGTTGAGAGTCAAAGAGAAACGATGTATGTTTTCTTTGTATTTCAAAGAGTAACTGCCTTGGCAGTTATTCTCACTTTGTGGGCTGTGATTGCCCGCATGTGCAGCACACAGTAATACCATGTTCCAACAAATCGAGTTGCATCTCCTCTTTCTTCTCTTCCTCTTGTGCTTTGACGAGGGCCGTAATTTTTGTTTTCATCGCACAATTACGAGCATAGTGTGGACTATCATAAAAGAAACACTTTATAGGGAATCGTCCCTTCTTGTGTTCGCTAGTACTCGACTCTGCCTTTGCCTTTGGAGGGGCTACTGGTGGTTTATTCCCATTAGGACGGTGGAACCTCTTATGATCTCCCCGCTATTGACCTTATCCTTTGGATGGACATCCGGCTTGTTCGCAAAAGCTGCTTATGCTCTACAAGAGCTTTGACCACGGACATGGCCATTGAGAGATTGCTCGCATTGCATCGCTTCAACTCTTGCTTCACCCATGGTTTGAGGCCACCTATGAACTGGTAGTAGGACATGTTATCGTTCAAAGAAGGGATTGCAGCAGCAATTCTGAAAACTTCTTCACATAGTCCTGGACTCCTCCCTTTTGCTCCAAGCGACGAAGTTCATCTCAAGCCTCCTCCTCCATATATGCAGGATAGAATTGTTATCGAACTTCCTCGACGAACATCTCCTAGGTAGTAATTGGTTTGCCACTCCGATCATCATTCCTACGGCACCACCTTAAGAGTGCATTATCATCTAAGTACATGGCCCCGGTGATTAAGACCCCTCATGTCATCTTGTTGGCTTTGTAATTACCAACTTAATATTTCTGTTCTTCGAAAAAAAATTATTATCTTTCCCATTGGCCAGATGGATACCCCATTCTGGAAAAAGGGCTTAGTGATCTTGGGTTCAAGTTTTATCAAGAACACTTTATGAGGAAAATTCTGAACGCATCAAGTTAGATATGCGCGCCCTTAAAATCGCTCGAGTAGGTGGACTGATCGAGGCAGTCTGGACACCACCTAATAGCGATAAAAAGAAATGAGATTCTTCTTGTCTCTTCGTTCAATCATGTTAGGTCTATCTTTCTCTATCTCTCCGCAAATAAAGATGCAGGTGAGATTTTTCCATGCACGGGTTTTGACCATCTTTTCATTTCCCAGTAGTCCTACGCTAGAATCTTGGACTATTGGTGCCCTTCACATGCACGTGGACTACACAAAGGCCATGATTCAAGGGTTGTTTCTACCGAGGGTTGGAACAACAAAATGGCTATCTACCCATTGCATGGCATGAGTGGATACCTTCGAATCTTATGCTTGAACAGTTCAAAATTTTAGGGAAGAAAGCTTAGTCGAAGTTGTCACTCGGCCCACTTGTTCGGTCTCTTGTAGGAAACCGCAAAAATTGCACTGTCCTGAACTCACGTATTTTCGTCGATGTTGTTCTCTCGCATGTGCTTTTATTGATTGATTATGCGGAAGCATGTAATTGGAGAATAATTTAATAATTTGATTTCTCATGTTGGAGTTTACGATCAACTCAATCCAGACATTGTTGCATTAGAAACCTCCGAAATATCCACCTTAGTGCCCCTCCTAATGTACACATCTTCCTCCTACTCCGAATCTTCAGAATTAATAATATCTTCGTTCTCTAATTTGATTTTAAGTGGGGTTATTACTTATGTCTATCTTGTTAAGTTTATGATCACTGAATTAATAATCTTGTTCTTCCAAATTATATTTTGACCTTAGCCGGATGAGCCGGATGGATACACCCCTTTCTTGGGTTTCGACTTGACTGATTACATCAAGATTCTCCTTTTTGAAAATGATTGAAGAATTGGAATTATGGTCGAAATATGCCGGAGGATTTTAAGCTTTTTCATTTTGTTTTAAGAACCCGATATTCGTGGATTGTCACCTCGACTCTTTCTAGCAACAGTCACATGAAAAGATTTTTCCATGCACGTGTTTTGACCAACTTTATGTTTCCAGGAATTCCTACGCTAGAATCTTGGACTAGTGGTGCTCTTCACATACTATTGGCTACACTAAAAGTCATGATTCAAGGATCGTTTCTACCGAGGGTTGGAAAATGTAAAGGGCTATCTATACAATCCACGGCATGAGGTGGATGTCTTTTAACCTTATGCTTGAACAATTCAAACTAAATAAGAGGACAAAATATCGATCATAAAGCTCTATCGAAATCTTTGAAACTCAATATAAGTCCACTAGTTCTTTTAAAACAGAGCATTAATGCAGAGAAATTATATAAAAAAATCCTAAATCTATTGCAATTGTGTCAATTCAGTCATGAACTCATTTTTTGTCAATTCAATCCTAAACATTTAGTGTTTGCTGCCAATTCCATCTTTTGAGCAATTTTGGTAGGAAATTGCTAACGAGTTGTGGCCGATATTAAGTGGCCAATTTTTGATACTATTTTAAGACATTTTAAATTGTTAAATTTTATTCTTCTTCTTCTTCTTTCAGCCGACCGTCGAGCCTACTGAATGGCCAGAGGCGAGGGCCGGTGAAGCTTGCCTAGCCAACTACCTGTGAGGTTCGACCTTGCTGTAATTGAGTGCTAGCCATGGCGAGGCTTAACCTCACCCAACACACCGAGGTCAAGCCTCATACGGCCATGTCAACGCTACGAGGTCACGCCTCTTTAGGATCGAGCTTTGAGCGACCTAAGCCTGGCGGTTGGTTGGATGAAGGAGGAGAACAAAAATGAAAAGAAAGAAAAGGAATAAATGAGAAAATAAAATAAAAATAAAAATAAAAAATTCAAAAAAATATTAAAATATTATTAAGACTTGGCCACGTTAGTGCCGCCTATATCACTTAGTAATTTTTGGCTAAAATTAGACATAAAAAATTGAATTAACACAAAACTTTAGGACAGATTGGCCAAAAAAAGTTTAGGACTGAATTAGCGTAATTGCAATAGTTTAAGGACTTTTTTGGTGATTTCTCCCATAGTAAGCCATATACTTATCTCGGCTTAAAGCACGCTTTAGGGTTTTACTGCATTAATACGGAATATTTAGCTGAAACAATATCACCATCACTGGTTCTAAAGTTCCGTGGATCAAAACATGTTCCATTTGTATCGTGAAAAATGAATGGTTTGGATTTTTTTTTTCAAAATGATCAACTTATAAAAATGAATGAACAAAGGATCCTTTCATCATTTACAAAAATATTTACACACAAATTGTTGATGATATTGAAAAAAAATTATTTGTTAATTATTTAAAATAATATTAGCGATCATTTATCTTTTAGAAATCATTTTCGAAATCATTCTTTTTTTGCGAAACAAATGGAACATAATCTTTGTCGTAACTAACTATCCACTCATGTACCTAGTCCCATATAGCTGCTGTCGACTCTCTCTATTAGAGAAACATCTCATAAAATATTTTGATGATTTCCAAACTATCATTTGGTATTTGATTTACCTCTAGTGTGCAAATGTTTGATATATGTGACTAAGAATCACTTGTCACCTATTGTGTAAACATCAAGTGGAGTTTGAAGTGTTTTGATGAAAATAATCATTGAGGACCTCAAAAGGATCTAGTCATCGATTGTTTGATATTGAAACTTGAAAGATCAAGTTAGACGAGCTGTATAAAGTTCAAATGTGATGATGTTTAAGAAAGATTGGCTGAAGTTACCAAAGCGTGATGGGAAAAACCAATGGACAAATTTCTATCCTCTCTGGAACATTACAACTGCTCTATTAGAGTACAGCAGTAACCTATTAGTGAGAAATAGTACATCAACGTTTATTTTAGGCAAGTCCAATTTGACTTGAAAGAAAGGTGCTCTAGCATGACGATAAGCTGTCCCATCTATCTTCAATAGCTCTTTTGCTTCTCCAAAGAGGGTTAAATGGCTAGAATGTTGAAGATTATAAAAAGATGAGCTCGTGAAGGCTAAATGGAAGAACCAACCACTCGAACGGATTGAATATCCAAAGTTACTCTAGAATTGGTTCTAGTTTAAAAGCTTAACTAAGAAAGATCTTGTGATCATTTGTTGCCTTGTAATTATGCAAATTTAAGTGTACATTTCTAAGTGGTGAGGCTTTATCAAGGTAATGTGATTTATTGCATGAAAGATCAGCTCAAGTACTGTTGTAGCTTGTGAGACAGTTTACTAGGCATTCCAGCTCGTGTTATTGCTGTTGGTTGTGTGAAATGGATGTAGGTTTTGCATTGTTATGCAAAACCTATCCAAAGGTAAGAAAATTATTTCCCTTAACACTAATGATGAAAATGCAGGAGGTGAGACATTTACTGAAGAAGAAGATGACAGTGAAATGGCTCTATTCACTAGAAGATTCAAAACTCTTGTGAAGAAGAATGGAAAATTCAGAGGAAGAAGGAATCCAAGATTCTTAGAAGAAAAGAAACTCTTCAAAGGAAAGGAAGAAAGCAAATGTAAGGACAATGTTTGTTTTGCGTGTAGAAAACTAAGACACATCAAGCCTGACTATCCTCTCCTAAAGAAAAGTAAGGTTCAAGAAAAAGAAAAGAGCACTCAAAGTCGAAATATTGAGTGACACAAAATACGAGTTAACCAATGAAGACAAAGCAAATCTTTGCCTCATGGATGAATCTGAAAGAGAAGAAGAAGATGAGGTAATTGACTCTGAACTTTCATTTGAAGAAATACAAGAGTTTTTAAAGAAAATATTTCTAGAACACAAAAAAGTTTTAAAGAGAATGTCTGAATTGAAAAAGGAAGTTTTAAAAATCAATGAACCAAACCTTTATAAAAAGATGAGCTTGAGAAAAAACGGAAAGATTTGGTCACTACTAAGAATGTAACTCTCTCAGGAGGAGGAAATCAATTCTCTAGGGAAGACATTCCAAAAAATCAGCACAAATTTCTTCTTTAGCTCAAAATAATTGTAGCACATTTTATCTATTCATGTTCCTCATTATGACAAGTCTAGATTGGACATGCAAGGAAACATGAAGAGAAGAATCCTTTTTTCAAATGTCAAAACAAGATTGAAACAAACATCTTCTCTTTAGTCTTACAAAGATCACTTTATATAGCAATTCACAAGGTCTATTGGCAAGCAATCAATTGCTTAATTTGCAATGAACTTGGTCATAAAAAGCACATGTCTAGTTGAGCAAATGAAGCCCAAAAAAATCTATTGGAGATTTGACACCTAGCCTAAGAATAACACAAAAGGATCCAAGTTTGTGTGGGTACAAAAAAAAAACATGAAAATTTTCTTGGTTGTAGGTGATACTAAAGAAAAACAAATGGTACTTGGACAATTGATGTTTGAGACACATGACAGGAGAAAGGAACTTGTTCATAAATCTCAAACAGGTGGATGGTGGAAATATCACTTTTGGTGGTAAAGGAAAAGGGAAAATTATTGGCTTGGGAAACATCAAGTTAGGAAACCCGATCATTGAAGATGTTTTATTAGTCCAAGGGTTTGGATATAAGCTTCTCAGCATAAGCCAACTATGCAACAAAGGCTACAAAATCAACTTCGAAGAAAACTTGTGCATTGGCACTAGCCAGGATCTCACCCAATCTTTCATAGGTAAGTGACATGATAACATATATTTACTGAATGTTGAACTTGATGAAACGCAATGCTTGTTATCAAAGAGGAATGTGATCTATGGTATAGGAAGTTAGGCCATATCAACTGAAGTACATTCCCAAGATTGCATCAAAAGATTTAGTACGTGGTCTACCAAATTTCAACTATAGTAAAAGTGACTCTTGCAATGCATTCTCCTTGGAAAAGTAGGTAAAATCACCCTTTAAGTCCATCAATGATATTGCCACAGATAGACCTCTATAACTGTTGCACATTAATTTGTTTGGTCTTTCTCGTATTGCCAGCTTAGGGGGAAGAAAATATTGCCTAGTGGTTGTCAATGTTTATTCATGTTTCTCATGGGTAATTTTTTTAATAGATTTTGACAAGAAATGAAGAATAGGAAAAACTATATGTATTATATCAAGGGATGTACACTTGTCTATTTATAATCCTAGGGAGAAAGAATAAATAGAAGGGGGATATACAAGATTGTAACTTTCCTAAATAAGAGATTCAATCAAATCAATCTAATTGTAATCTTCAAGATATACATAATCTTTAATATTTCCAATACTCCCACTTAAGCTGGTGGCCTACAGATGTTGAGGACACCAAGTTTGCTTAGAAGATATGTCTGGTGTCTTTGACATAAAGGATTGGTGAATATGTCTATAGGCTGCTGTGCAGTTCCTATGACACTTTTGAAATTCGACCAATTATCGAGATTTGTAATAAAGACTATATATATTTCATTAATGACCTCTAGTTGAATCTCACTTGCAATTAGCTATTCTGAGATGACTAACGGAAAGGGAAAATGGCTAATTGGGACTTAAAGTACATGGACCTAATCAGTTAATACATGTATCTCTTAAATAGCCACCCGTTGGTCCGAGCATTTGATAGAGTTGATGTTTAATGGATAAGGCCACAAATGAATTTCGATCTTGGATAATTGAGTTTTCATCATGAGTGTTACAGTTGAGTTTCGATGTAGTCGTAGTTAGTTTACCAAATTCACCAATCCGATTGGACGTGTCGTGTAGTGGGACTGTTAAGAGTATGCCCTAAAGCAACCATGTGATAGTCACATGTATGGCATAAATATTGTACTATCGATATTTTATTAATGGCAAGACGCATGTTTATTCATCTTGTCCCTTCATTTCAGATGAATAAAGTCCATTAGATCAGTTGAAACTGATACCTATTCTTGAGGCATCAAGAATATGTGTGACGGGTCATCAGTTGGTCTCTCTGATTTATCGCAACCCAAAAATTTCGATCGGTGAAAAATTTCTAGGTTAACGGATTATCAGGTTAATTAGATTAACTAACATAATCGGACTCTCCCAAGCCTACTGAATTGCAACTTTGATTTTTTTTCACATGATTTTAGAATTTGGAGTCGCCACTAATTATTTTTTGTAGGTCGATTCGAAACCTAAGTAAATTAGTGGGAGAACTAAATTACTTCTACGAACCAAAAACGAAAAAAAAAAGTTCGAGTTCGTGTGTTACACTAGTATAATAAAACTAATGCCCTTTCGGTACCTTATTCCATGGATTCTTAATTTTGGCATCGAGCTTGGTTTACCTCTAAGGCTCTAAGTGAGGTGTTTTCTTTTTGTATTTTCACTTTTTAGGTGGAATGCATGAATGGTAATGGGTGCATGGATAAGCAAAACGTGAATAGCAAATATAACCGGAGCACGAATGTATACATGCGAACGTGAAACATGCATCATGAACATGCGAGCATAGATATACAAATATGACCCTGCAAACATGAACAAATAGCTTTACATGCGAATGTGAAAACGGCAAATAGCGGCATAACGAACATAGACATGAGGAATGCGACATACGAATAAATAATCAAATAGGATTGGCCAGTCGAAATGTCCATTTCCTAATTTTTTGAGATTTTTGCTGAATTTCCCGAATTTCTCAAGAAAATTTACCTATGAAGGGTAAAATCGATCATTTTTGAAAAGATTAGGAAGGGAAATCAATAAAATAGATGGTCAGTCGAAATGGTCCTTTCCTAGTTTTGGGATTTTTCTTTTAATTTTTTTTTGTTTTGCATGAATATGCATGAATTAATGACAATATGACTAACTATGTGGCATGACAAAAGGTGCATGAGCTATACTATATGAATGCAAATAAATGACATTTTTTTTTGTATTCGAATGCTTGGGCTTTCCATTCTAGGGTGTAATGGTGCGAGAAATTAAATTGCAGAAAGTAAAGACAAGTAAATAAAGAACCTCCAATGGGTGGGTTGGTCCTTCCCATTCTAGGGTTTGATGGTGCAGAAATTAAATTGCATAAATAAATGCAATAAATAAAGAACCTCCAACGGGTGGTTCGGCCTTGGCATCGGCCTCCCATTCTGGGTTTGACGTACAGAAATTCAATTGCAAAAATTAAAGGCAGTAAATAAATAACCTCCAACGGGTGGGTCGGCTTCCCATTCTAGGTTTGATGGTACAGAAATTAAATTGCAGAAAGTAGAATACAATAAATAAACAACCTCTAGTAGGTGGTTTCGGCTCGGACTAATTCTGGTATTTGTAATAAGGAAATCAAAATATATGAGATAATAATACAAGATATCTTCACTCACCGAAGTATGAGGCAGAATCTTACGCACTTTGAGGATTCGAGGCTTTTAAAAGCGGAAAAATGCAGAAAATGCAATATTGATATGACACGTGAATATGCAGCGGTGATAATCGAACTTAAATCAATCCATTAAGGTAACTACATTCTCGAAAACTTTGTATGGTTAGGATCATTACTTGATTTGACGGATTGATGTCTGATTCGACCTCGTGTCACTTTATGATCAAATTGCGGCTCGAACGACCTTGGATGAACGCTGACTTATATTAGATCGTTAGAGAAATTGGTGATGATAAAGCGACCTCGATTTAACTTGCACATCTTCAAGATTCTCTTTTGGAAAATAAATTCTCTCTATTTTTTTTGCTTTTTTTTTTCTATTTTCTCATCTCCGCAAACTCTCTCACCATTTTCAATTTTCCCTCATCCAAAAAAATATCCCCCTCCAAGCTCTCATCTTCCATCCTTTTTATAGCCCACGTCATTATCTCCCTTCAATTTTCTCACCAACTTCTTCTTCATCTTCATCTTCCCTTCTCCATATCTATCTTCCATTTTATTTCTCACTAACTTTTCTTCATCTCCATCTCGCCTTCCTCTATTCTCATCTTATTTTCTCCAGCTGATTCTTTCCATTTTCTTTTCCTCTATTTCTAATCCTATTTGCCCATCTATTCTTCGCCCTCTTCCCTTCTTTATTCTAAATTTCCTACTAACTCTTACTTTGTTGTTATTTACAAATATCCCTCACGTGTAGCATTTGCAGTCCTAAAATCCTTGAGGATTGTTAGAGTGCAAATTCACTAAGTCCTTTTTAGCAAAATTGGTATTCTGTATACATTTGTTGCCAAGATTAAAATTCAACCATTATAGTATAATGTCACAACTCCCTAAAAGTGAAACAAGAATAAAGACTTTGAATTGAATTTTTTTTAGGCCGATTTCGAGATATCTCGTGAATGAACATATGAGCCCGAATTGTTATTTTTTTGAATTTGTGTGGCCACATGAAAAAGGAATTAAAATAAAATATGGACTATTTTTTTGTATTTTTGTGGCCACAAATGCGAGATTTCGTTATCCAGTATTTTCCTACTTTCTGAAGATATGAAAAATGCAAAAAATATGAAAAAAATCTTTTTTCGTCAAAATTGGTTACCTAGACTTGCCATAAGGTCTCCAAGTTAAGTTTAATTTTATGAATTTTTATGCATTTTCTATTAATTTTTGAAAATAAAAAAATGCTGAAAAGATAAACGAACATAATGGACACAAATCTTTTTTGGTCAAAATTTGGTTCTCTAGGCTTGGCAAGGCCATAAAGTTTATTTTTTATTTTTATAAATTTTTATGAATTGTTATTAATTAGAAGGAAAAAAGATGTAAAAACAGGCTTCAACAACTGCCCCTCTTGAAAGGAAGCTCGTAGAGGTTTATTTTAAAGACGAAATGACACCTGAATCCTAATCGACTCAACTAAAAAATATAGGAGTCGTGATATTTGATCTCCAATTCTCTCTATGTAAGGTTCTGATCCAGTCTGGGCTTGCGAAGGCGCTTATGCAGTGAGGGAGAGATGGAGAGGAAAGTTTACTGGTACTTACTCTCCTTTATATAGCTGTTGCTGGACATAAATGCTCTATGAGTAGGCACCCGAAGAGATTCATCCTAAGGATACTCCGAGGGGTTAAATTTTCACCCGTTACTGTAGGTCAACCCATGAA